>JBAIZL010000033.1:970000-987500 GCA_036971475.1 Prosapia bicincta | reverse complement strand
GAACGTTCCTGGAATAATTACTAAAACTACACGAGCCTCGAACGTTTTCTAAATAACTAATCCTCTCCTCCTGGGAAAAGAAACTATTATTAAAATTAAGAAATGTCTAAAAATGTTATTCAAACGTTATTTAGAATAATTAAACTTTTGTAACAATGGAATGATTCATATAAGACTCTATTTTTCATTCGTCTATTATTTGAGTAGGAATGCGCCGAATAGTTTATTTGGCTACCAAATGACGCAGAAGGTCTTAATATTTTGACTACATGTCACACATTTGTCAGCAAAGGGAATCGTGGGCCCACTTTTATCCTACGGTATAGTGAACACCGATGAGCACAAAGCCGGCTCCAGGATAGACTTTGTGAGGGGGCACAGTGGCAGGAAAACTGGAGGGATTTGAGGCGGAAAATTTAAAAAAATAAAATTTTAAGCTATTCTTGTACTTAAAAATCATAGGACGTTTGGCATTTTTTTCAACTAAACATTTTACCTGAATTTACATAGATACCGAAATTATTGTTTTGTACATAACACAAAATATTGTTTAACTTTCATCGTTTCATAAAACGGTTCGGTGACGCGGAGTCGTAGTACAACCGAGCCGGTGCGGAACTAAGGTATGACTTGTAACATTCCAGTGTTTATGCTTGGTGGAACTACCAATGTTATCAGATGAATATCTACACCTAACATTATATAAATGTGAAAATAATATACAATGCTTTAAAATAAAAGTCAAATGACAAATACATTTTTATAAGTAAACTAGGATAAATTTAAATGTGTTCCGAATATAAAAAATATTTATAAATAAAAATAGTACTCAAATTAAGAGGAGGGGAAATTGCCCCTACTGCCCTTCACCCACGCATTTTCAGTGAATTCGTTGAGCAGTTGGATGCAATTGAGTGCATCAAGGGTACTTTCAACAGGACGTTGCCACTTGACATGCGTCACATGAGTGTATTGGGCCGAACCAAAGTTACTTTGAAGGCCGCATAGTTTCCAGGAATATTTGGCCGCCACGATCACCGGACTTGACCATACCAGACTTCTTCGTGTGGGATTATCTAAACGGAAGAGTCTACGCTACCTGCCCTCAGACTTTGGTTGATCTGATCGGCAATATTACACGTGCAATCAACAGTATTAACAAAGAAAAGTGAAGCAAACTGCCAAAAACATGGAACATCGTGTTCAGTAGGCAGGAACGACTTTTCAACACAATATTTTACGGCCAATTAATCTCCCAAATATTCTGCACATGTAGAGCACAACACCCGTTACTTGTATTTTTCTTCTAAAAGTAAACAAAATGAAAATAATGAGTTTTATATGAAGCGCCCTATATTTATTGTAAAAAGGACACGAACGTTATGTACAATTATTTGTGTAAAGGATCCAGGACACATCCTGCAGGTAACCATTTCTGAGGATCTGAATGCGTCAAAACTTTAAGGTAAATTTTGAGTCGAATATTAGTGCAAATATTGAAAAATATATTCTTATTACTTTTAAATTAAAACCCAAAAGTGTATCAAAAAATTGAAATGTTTTTAACTCCCATGGGTATAATTTTTGTACTATACCATTGTTTTAAATTTAAAACTAATTTTGTATTTATCTACAACGTAGTCTCGTTATCTCGTACCTCAGAAGCTACATCTTCTCGATGACTCGAGTAGTTTCTGACTATAATCGAGATATTACATCTACAATTCGAATATTTGTAAGTTTACACTATTTCGATCGATATATTAACCATTTGTAACTCTAGTTTTGACTTTGATGACTTTTTATAGGCCGAAATTTTACCCTAAACCATCTAAACCGGGTTAAAGACCAGCGCAACTCAATAAGTCGAAATTTTATCCGAAACCCTCTAAACTGGGTTAAAGACCAGCGCACCTCAATAAGTCAAAATTTTACCCGAATCCCTCTAAACTGGGTTAAACACCAGCGCACCTCAATAAGTCAAAATTTTACCCTAAACCATCTAAACCGGGTTAAAGACCAGCGCAACTCAATAAGTCGAAATTTTATCCGAAACCCTCTAAACTGGGTTAAAGACCAGCGCACCTCAATAAGTCAAAATTTTACCCGAATCCCTCTAAACTGGGTTAAACACCAGCGCACCTCAATAAGTCAAAATTTTACCCTAAACCATCTAAACCGGGTTAAAGACCAGCGCAACTCAATAAGTCGAAATTTTATCCGAAACCCTCTAAAATGGGTTAAAGACCAGCGCACCTCAATAAGTCAAAATTTTACCCGAATCCCTCTAAACTGGGTTAAACACCAGCGCACCTCAATAAGTCAAAATTGTACCCGAATCCCTCTAAACTGGGTTAAAGACCAGCGCACCTCAATAAGTCAAAATTTTACCCGAAACCCTCTAAACTGTGTTAAAGACCAACGCACATCAATAAGTAGAAATTTTACGCGAAACCCTCTAAACTGGGTTAAACACCAGCGCACCTCAATAAATCAACATTTTACCCGAAACCCTCTAAACTGGGTTAAAGATCAGCGCACCTCAATGAATCAAAATTTTACACGAAAACGTCTAAGCAGGTTTAAAGACCAGCGCACCTCAATAAGTCGAAATTTCACCCGAAACCCTCTAAACTGGATTAAAGACCAGCGCACACCTCAATGAGTCGAAATTTTACCCGAAACCCTCTAAACTGGGTTAAAGACCAGCGCACCTCAATAAATCAACATTTTACCCGAAACCCTCTAAGCTGTGTTAAAGACCAACGCACATCAATAAGTAGAAATTTTACGCGAAACCCTCTAAACTGGGTTAAAGACCAGCGCACCTCAATAAGTCGACATTTTACCCGAAACCCTCTAAACTGAGTTAAAGACACACGCACTTCAATAAGTCAAAATTTTACCCGAAACCCTCTAAACTGGGTTAAAGACCAGCGCACCTCAATAAGTCGAAATTTTACCCGAAACCCTCTAAACTGGGTTAAAGACCAGCGCACCTCAATAAGTCGAAATTTTACCCAAAACCCTCTAAACTGGGTTCAAGACCAGCGCACCTCAATAAGTCGAAATTTTACCCGAAACCCTCTAAACCTGGTTAAAGACCAGCGCACCACAATAAGTAAAAAAATTTTACCCGAAACAGTCTAAACTGGGTTAAAGATCAGCGCACCTCAATAAGGCGAAAGTTTACCCAAAAACCTTTAAACTGGGTTAAAGACCAGCGCACCTCTCAATTAGTCGAAATTTTACCCAAAACCTTCTAAACTAGGTTAAAGACCAGTGCACCTCAATAAGTCAAAATTTTACCCGAAACCCTCTAAACTGGGTTAAAACCAGCGCACACCTCAATGAGTCAAAATTTTACCCGAAATCCTCTAAACTGGGTTAAAGACCAGCGCACCTTAATAAGTCGCCATTTTACCCAAAACCCTCTAAACTGGGTTAAAGACCAGCGCACCTCAATTAGTTGAAATTTTACCCGAAACCCTCTAAACCTGGTTAAAGACCAGCGCACTTCAATAAGTCAAAATTTTACCCGAAACCCTCTAAACTGGGTTACAGACCAGCGCACACCTCAATGAGTCGAAATTGTACCCGAAACCCTCTAAACTGGGTTAAAGACCAGCGCACCTTAATAAGTCGAAATTTTACCCGAAACCCTCTAAACTGGGTTAAAGACTAGCGCACCTCAATAAGTCGAAAGTCAACTAATTACTATTGCCTGTTTCTGCTTACTGGGTCTTTTGTTTTAATGGTTTTAAAATTAATTATAACACACTGTACAATAAATAACTCGATTGTATTTACAATACAATTATACAATAAAGTAAAATATTTTTAATTAATTTAAAATTCTCTAAGCACGTATTTACAGTAGTTATGTACCTGATGACTCCATGGCGTTTCCCCGGGGCCGCAGTTAGCCCCAACGGAAGTACTTAATTTTGTCTTGCGTGAACTTCAGTTTCGAGTAAGCAGTACAAGAAGAAGCTCACGTCACTCCCACCATATCCTCACTAACAAGGTATTTGTAAGGTAAATACCCCTCCTTGTCCCTTAGCATAAGGTGATCCAAAACCCTATGGTTCCTCCATGTTCTGTTGCGGGATTTTTCGTGGCAGGGTTTCTTTTTTGCCAGGGTTTTTTGTCCCGCTCTTAGTGCGACACTTTCCGTGCTATTTCATTTCCCTATATCGTGATTCCCCATGGTAATAGCTTATCAGCTTGGTACATGAGCAATCTTTACTTCGCGCACACGTGAGGTAGGGATATTAACCACATGATCACGTGAGGAGGCAGTTCGCTAGAGGATGGCTGTCTGAAGGCCCAGATCTGGCCCAGATCTATGGGCCATTAAAAAATCCTAATGAAATTTAAATTATAATTTCTTCTTTGTAGGGTTTTACTACAGTATCTCATCTTTTACAACTTTACTCTGAAGACGATAGGAATGTCAATGAAATGTACATGAGGGAGTTACTAGTTATAGCTACAAACACTTGAAGTTTTTTAAAAATATTTATAGTTCTTGGGGTTTTTGGAGTTTGCATTACTCACTATTCTTAGCTGTATATACTTTAAGTTATACTTAGTTGATCAGCCAAAAGATGTTTCGTTTAAAAAAATAAACACAAACTCTTTCTCTAAATTATTAAATCAATTTTGAATCTAAAATCAAAGTAAGAGGGCGTCATATTTTGCAGACATAAAACGGTGAAAGATATTTAAGTGAGGATATCTATATGAGCAATTATATAATTTACTGGGGCAATAACCTCCACAAGACAAAGGTAAATTCTTGTTTATAAAATTGTTATGTAGAGAGGTTAATGTGGACCTTTACAGACCCAGTCCGGTTTGACCTCGTCCTGCAACTCCAGGACAACTTTCTTCTGCACTTCGTTTATGTGTAGACCATTATTCAAATTATATTTCAAGCACGGGTATATAAAAAATACACAAGCGTGTAGAAAAATATTGTAAAATGTTCCTCTGAAATATCGAGAGGATATCGTCATGGAGCGTTGCTAGGCAACGGAACCACTTCTCAACAATACAAAACTCACGGAAGTTAAGGTAAATATTTCACAGCCATTATAATAGTGTTGTCTTAAAATTAAAGTGTGTATATACGAGTATTGACACTGATTCATTTAAATGGTGTTTCAGTACATAATTGTAAAAAGTACAAAAAAAACATAAAAATGAATTACATTAAGAGACTAAAATACGTTTTAATCTAATTTATTTTTAAACTATTTTAGATTAATCAAATTTCGTTAAAGGCTAATGGATAGGTCACTTTTTTATTGGAAAAAAAGAGGAAAGGGCAAAATTTATAAACAGAAATAAAAGTACAATAGTAAAACCACTACGCGAAGAGATGAACTACATGAAAAAAAGCAACAATTTCCTAAAACCGACAGAGAATTTGTGTCCAGTTCGAAGACATCTTAGATCGCAAATAAGGTTAGAACGTGGCAAAGATTTCGGGGTAGGATGAAGGATACAGCTTTCTGTCTACAGTAAGGATGTGCCTCTTTTTTTAAAGGAGAAACTTTATTTTAGGATAGGATTCTTCTAAATAAAAGTCATTTTAAATGCATACACTGTCAAGCAATTTGTTGGCATCCTAGCCTTTAATTTATTAAAAGACTTAAAAAAAGCATAATATTTATTAACAACATTATTTTAGATTAACATACTTCTAACGAAAAGCAAGACAACAATGACCAGTGTATGAATTTAAAATTAAGTTTCGTTAAAAGATTGCTAACCTATATTAGGTGTGTTTTTAAATAATACGCTTATATTGAATTATAGGTTATCATGTCAAAAAATTGATTGACAGTGTATGATTTAAAATCACTTTCCGTTCAAAGAATCCTAACCTAAAATAATATATTATACAATAAACTATACTAACGTGTTGTATTAAACTATAGGCTAGGATTATTCTAAAACATCTTTGTATTTTTAAATCCACACACGATCAAGAAATTCGTTGCCTAGTATTTCATTAGAAGCAACCTAACCTATAATATATTTTATTATACTAGTAAAGCATATTATATAAACACATCATTAATAAAATTCTGCGTAATAAGAAATATAATTTGCGTCTGCTGGATTCAAATAAAATTAAAATTTATTCAATTGGATTAAATGTCATAAATTGAGATTCTTCTAAAGAATGGAAATTTCAAATCCAATCGCGGTTAACAGAAGTGCCTTCCGTATTTATGATTGTGAAACATATTTAAAAAAACATAAAAACAACGATATCACGTCCAACCAAGCGCGCCATACAATAGATGGCAAAAAAAACGTTTAAAGAAGGAAACAATTACTATTGCTTGGAAAAAAAACATTGAAGAGTTTTTCTTCAAAACGAAGAAAAAGTACCAAAATCGATTTCCAGTATCGATACGTGGTAAAAGAACGTATCAATGTTTTCACCGGCAAATTACAAGTTAGGCAACGATTCAAAAAACCGATCATGGACTCCGAGCATGGACCTCGCACATCACCTGATGAGGATGGTTGCGAAACTGATTGTTGCAATATTGAAATTGTTTTGTAGCCCTACAGCCGGTTATGAATTTGCAGTCCGGTTTTGAATTTGCGTAAGGAACTGGTTTGTCGGGATGTTTCGGGCCTGGGCGACTTCATTACACGCTGTAAAGTTTTTGTGTGCAAATGGGTTGTTAGATTGAGATTGCGGTCATTCTCTTCCGTTCTTGGGGCATTGCGACGGGTTAGAGATTACGTCAAAGGCTCATATATGTAGCCCAAAGCAATGCGTTATATACCTATATTGAAATATACCTATGAAGTGTCCAATCAGGATAGATTTAGTTGTAGTTTTGTACATTTAAACAATCTATTGTACACATATAAGGCTAGAATAGAGATCACGTGACGTCACCTGGTAAAAGGTATTACTCCGCGGAAGTAGACGTCGAACTAGCCAATGTTGTATAAAATTACAACCAAATCTATCCCAACTGGAGAGTGTATATGTATATTTAAATATACGTATTTGGTTGAACAAAACCTTTTGTGTTAAAACAAATGCATATGGCCTTAGGATGTGTTTTATGTAGTCCCTTTTGGAGCCCGGTAATAAATACCCCTCTACCTTATGTAGCCTCCGTATAATACGTAAGTAATCATTTCTTTTTCAATTCATGTGCACCCATATTTTTTTTAATTCACATATTTCCTCATACTCTTAATTTTTTTTAAATATTTTTTCCTCTTACCTTAATCACGCACCCCTTGTTTCCCCTTACTCACTACACTCCCCCTACATCACCAAAGTATTAGGTCTTTCCATTAGGGCTACCTGTATTCCACATATCCACGGTACATATATTCTTTAACAGGAGAGACACTACAAGACTTTCTATGACGCCAATAAAGAGTAAGTGGACGGCTATAGTGATCCATCGTTAAAGATTTTAACTTATAAGCTAGAGTTTGACGTCCTTGAGTTTAATTCAGATGCCTCACTGGTGATATAGTTTGGGGTTTCTCAAACTGGGGTAGGAGCGAAGGTTTTCAGAGGAAGCGTGGATAAGTGCACTGAAACTGCCTACAGACGAGAGCTGTCCGTTCTAAATTAGTTGTACCAGCGGGTAGACTGACGTCACATGTGCGTACTGAAGTACGTCATTGTTTTTTGTAGAATGTTTATCGCTGTAGGATTGCATTATCATTAGTAGTGGTGAATATCTTTGTATATTAAATAAATATTTATTATAAAAGTTATAATAAAATTTTATCATGTTTAATTGACCTAATCACCTTCAGTTTTACAATCAGATTGTAATGTCCCATTATTGCTTCGTCCAATCTTAACAGAATTGTAGAGCATTATAACAATCTCTACCATAACATTGACTTCAACGCTTGGGAGTATTGTGACTTTAAAGTGGTCATTGTTACGCAACAATAGTGATTGTTAAAAGAATGACGTAAAATGGCCTTCAAAATTCTTTATCAGACATTCTTAAGTAAGAGACCATCTATTTAAATCCCTACGAAACTTGTTCCACAAGTCTTTAGAACTATCATGAGGAAATGAAAGCCTATTATTATCAGGTTAATGTTTGAGACTAGTTTAGTTTTAGTTTATTCCTTTTACCTGGCTCGTTTGCTGCAGCATTTTAATGCAGTCGGTATATTGTTCTATTTACTTTGGTATATTTCAAAACTATTATCTTACTACTGAATTAGACTTATGTAAACATTGTACAAACACCAAATATGGTATTGCGTTAGTTCATAAGATTTACGTGAGTGTAGTAGTAAAATAATGTGATTTTTAAAAATTAATTACACACAAGTTTTCTCTAGATTTTAAGAGTTTTTCATTACAAAAATTAACAAAGATACACCAAAATCACCATTGCTTCACTATATACTGGAATTAATTCCAAAAAAAATTCAAGCTGAATACAAAACGTAATAATTGTCTCTACTTGAATTTTTAATGTTTATAATTATTAAAAAATACTCGTTATTTTTATAAATAACTGTATTTCGTACTAGTTCCCTAGAAATCGTAATAGTAACACTTTATACCATTTCATTCCCTAATTTTCGTTTTCATCCTTTATTTTTATAGGGTTTATTTAACATCTTTTGGATATCTGTATGCTCACAGTTTTTTCGTTTAAAATTAAAAACTCATTTCTTACCAAGTTACGAGTTTGTAGTTTAGTGAGCGAGTGCGTGCGCGCGCGCATTTGTGTGTATTTCCGATGGTAATGTAGCACTTATAACAATTATAATTTTATTTTTTTAGATTGTAAAAGTATAAATAAATTTTTGAGTAATTTATTTCAAATCTTTAAGCAATTTTTCGGCTTTTTGATATCTAATTAGATGAAGTTTTCCCATAGAGATCTATTTCAGATTACAATAGATGAATAAATCATAAAAATTATAAACTAAAAATAGTAAAATGAATTAAAACAAAAATTTTAATACGTTTAACTTGAAAAGAGTCATTAAAAACACAAAAATAATAAGTTTCCGCTTCCCGGGAGCATTGAAATTTTGTATTGCTAAAATTAAATTTGGGGCGCTAATATCTTTAACAAATAAAAAATACAAATAACTAACTTTCAATAGCAAATTTGAATAAACAATTAAACTAAAATAATATTTCAATTCCTTGTATTAGCTCACACTCTCCTGATATATATCTTGTACAAATTTTTAGTCATATCAAAATACGTTTTATTCATCCAATCAGCTTCATATACATTTTATTAATCTATAGTATATGACAATTGATGTTAAAACAGTTTTTTCAAATATTTATTCGCTAATTAAAATTTAAAAAAACCTAATGCCCCGGTCAGGCTCGAACTAAGGCAATACATGTTTGAAAGCCAGCACTTTATCACTGATGTCCAATTTTGCCATAGCTAGAAATAGTAGAAATAAATTACTTAAAGATGTATATGAAATTATAAGAGAAAGAATCCTCGCTATAGTGAAGCATTACAACAGATGGAGAGAATGAGAGGTTACAGCTTCTTAAATTACAAACGAGAAAAAATGGGAACAAATAGTAACAAACAAAAATTATAGACCAACACTATATACTGTATAAACAGGAAACTGGAAAATTGCAAGGAAAAAATTAATTGCAAGGATATTCGGTTTCTAATTTGCCACTTACTATTGTGATTATAAGAATAAGTATATATATATATATATATATATATATATATATATATATATATATATATATATAATTAATAAATTAAAAATATTTCAAAAACAAGAATACTTTTAATAAATATATTTATTCAAAGCTTTTCGCCGATAAAATAGTATCAGCATCTTCAGGAAAATAATTATCTAATATTTTAGATAATTAGAGATTAGATAATTATTTTCCTGAAGATGCTGATACTATTTTATCGGCGAAAAGCTTTGAATAAATATATTCATTAAAAGTATTCTTGTTTTTGAAATATTTTTAATTTATTAACTATATTACAAGAAAACCTATCACCATATTTAATATATATATATATATATATATATATATATACATACATATATATAAAGAACTAAGTCAAAATACAAATACAAGAATTATAATTGTTCATTATTAATACACAAAAATACATATTGCGATATTTATATATATATATATATATATATATATATATATATATATATATATATATATATATATATATGTGTGTATATATATGTATATATATATATATATATATATATATATATATATATATATATATATATATATATATATACGTATACATAATTTTATATACTTATACATATTTATATTAATTGTAATTATAAAATAAAAAGTACTTGAAATAAAGTTTTTTTTTGTCCACCTTAGTTGGAATTGACTGTAAAATTTTCTTCCTGTATTGTTTTTAAATTTAAAATATCTGTTATAACGCTCCACGCTTTGTGTTTTAGCCATACAAAATTTTACCGCTCCCAGGGAACAGAAAATCATTATTTGTTTCTTTTTCACAAATACGAAATAAAAACATTCTTTAAAATGGATGCCATGGTCATGAGGATTTTGCTGTGGACGTGGGTCTGTACTATGTTGTCACCATACAACTTTTAATTATTATTTATCTTATTCTTTTACACAAGTAGACTTCATGACAAAACATTTAAAGTCCTTTAGTTTACAACAAATAAGCAGTATACCGTACGTTATTCTTTTAGTCGTTTAATTTTCAGTATTAATTTTTCCATTAGTACATTTTTTGTCTCTCTATTTCTCGTATTTGTTGGATTTTTTACTGAACATATTTAACGCATTTTTTTATTGTTGCCTTTTAAAAATCAAATTGAAAGTAACAAAGTCACTCTAACGACTGCTATTTGATTCTTTTTGTGTGTTTAATTCAATATAAAAAAATACCATTCACTAGTATTTATCTATTTACGTTATGATTTAATAAACCGACTTCCTTGTATATGTCTAATTAATCTTTTAACCACAGTTCATTCTTTTGTTTTATAGTAAGGCAATTATTAGTAGGTTTCAGCAATTTCTTCAACACCTGGCCAAATGACGTAAAATGCTTTTACGATGAAACAAAAAAAACTTTTAAATCTGCGCAAAAGCAGAAAAAAGAAGAATTACAAAAACAGAAATCTAACCAAACAGTCGTTAAATTGAAACGACTATAGCGTGCTTTCTCAGATCGGCACAGATCTCTCTTAAAGTATATTGTAGGAAACTTGACTATCTAAACACACAAGAAATACAATGATTACCACTCACACGATGATTCCCACACGCTAATGTATACAGCAAAGAGAGGAGAAGACATAACGGTTGAAGCGAAGGGACGGGAAGTCCGTGTTAGCAAAAATAAAGATTTTATTCCTACATAGACTATTACCAGTATTCAAATTTAATTATTTTCTCACACCCAAAATTTTAAAAATGTATACTAAGTTTACTGTTAAATTGTAAAGCTAATATCTAGTGCTTATGTAGTTGTAACCAGTTACAAACTTAATTAATTATTTATTTTAGGTTTACTTTGAAATTCTTAATATACTCACACTCACTTCTCTTAGGAACATTTGTAAACATTTGAATACATTTTTATGTATTTCCTAACATTAAAATATGTTTTCTTTGTCGACGCGTTTCGTATTAACTCCATTCTCAAATACTTTAAATAGTACAGTCAATCCGAAACGTGTCAATAAAGAAAAATATTTTAATGTTAGGAAAGGCAGAAAAATAAACTCTAATGTATAGATTTATTTTATAAAATAATTTGTTCGTGTATGTGTGTGTGTGTGTATGTGAGTGAGTCTGTGTTCGCGCGCGCGCGCGTGTGTATGTGTATGTGTACGTCCGTGCGAGTGCGTTTGAGTATTTATAGGGGATTTTTATCTAGCGTAGATGATTGTTGACATGATGCGTCATTTTAACGTTATATTTTTTTTTAAATTTCTGTCGGAATTTTGCTTGTTTTTAGTTCAAGCAACAAGTCGTTGTTTAGTAATGGTGTTTCCTGTTACGAAACGGTTATAAATTTCCGTCACATAAAAAGCTGTATTCATTTATATCTAAAATACCCACTTCTAATTATTGAACATTAGATTACATCTTGAAAAAATAATACTTTAAAATTACCTTGAAAACATACAAATTTTACATTCTATCAGGTTTTAATTATACCCTCTCTGAAGCTTAACGCTAATGGTCTGCATAGTTTTAAACAGAAATTTAAATTTTAACAGAAAAGAAAATGATCTACAGCTAATATGCGTCGCTCAGTACTCCCGAACCGTCGGCCCAAGGACAGGACCTTTATTGGAAGCCCAGCTTTCTCTCCTGTCTTTTTCTTTTTACATTTGCATATTTTTACACTTAATTAAGATTTATATACTGATACTCTTTTCGGCTTTAAAACCCACTTTCTTTCCGCTTTCAATCCAAAAAATTTTAATTGTTGCTTCTTTAAATTTATTTCATTTCATTTTAAATCTATTTTTTTATAATCTCTTCTCTCTTTCGCTTCAGTTCTTCACATTTCTTGCATACTCATTCTGGCACAATTATTTTGTTGTCAATTCTTATGCACATTTATATATTCTAGTTTTTCTTCATTTCAAGTTTAGTCTGTAAAGACTCCTTTGGAAGAGTGCACTGCAATTACGCTGGCCTTCACTTATAATCCCGTGTTAACACTTCTTACCCTGGCAATTATTTACTTACTGTGTACCTCAAAATGAAAACGTATTTTATTTATTCCAAATATTATTAATAAAAATGTAGTTCCATTGAAACGTATATAAAAAAATAAATAACTATATTTTACTAAGAAATCAATAATATAGTTCAACATTAAACTATACAGTTTATATATATATATATATATATATATATATATATATATATATCGCAATATGTATTCTTGTGTATTAATAAAGAACTAAGTCAAAATACAAATACAAGAATTCTAATTGAATTTACAATTCAAAGCTTTTCGTTGGCTAACAGTACCAACATCATTAGGAATATTAAACAATTCATATATATATATATATATATATATATATATATATATATATATATATATATATATATATAAATGAATGTTTGTTTGCATATACGTATGTATGTATGCATGTATGCGCCTTATGCATTACCAAACTACTACTGATCCTATCGCCATTAAACTTTGGGAAATTATTAAGTACATTCTTGGTAAGGTTTCTGGTAAAAATGTTTTCGAGCAAGCAATTTTTTGAGTGCCAAAATAGCATAAAATATGACCCTATCTTATCTTTGGACAATTCATTGAATTAATTCCAAATTTTGGTTGCTAGGCAACACTCAACAATCTAAAATTATTTCCCAACACATTTCAAACAATATACAAAAAATATTGTCTATCCGAATGCACTTCGATAAATAACATTCAATTAAGAACTTATATTGTCACACTTCTCGATCGACTACTATAAGTTCAGCTGTTATTATGGTTAATAAAATACTACATTGAGTTTAGATAATGTTACCACACCATTCATTGACCTTTAGGCGATATGAAGTTCGCCGGGTCAGCTAGTTTCCTAATAAAATCATTTCGTATTTGGTACCATGTATCTGTACTTTTTGTGGTCTCCTAGTATAACAGCTAGTATACAATAACTAACTAATTGTCTGTCCCAGTGCTGAGAGAACCGCTGACCGTGGATTTTAAGGGTCGGTCAGCCAGCGCCCTGAAGACATCGCGTTCTTCCCAAACTTTACAGTCCACTTCACAAATAACTGGAATTACTTTTGAAGTATGTGAAGCTTTCAGCTTGTTTATCCTTTAACTCTAATTCGTACAATTAATTCCATGCTCGTAAGAACACTTACAGATCCCGCTGTACTCGCAGATGTTCTTTTTAAATTATATAATCTATTTTTGTATCTGTTAGGTATATTGGTAAAAGTTTTAGTACATTATTCCGTCTTTCCTAACATCAAAATATTATTCTTCGTTGCGCGTTTTAGATTAACTCCATTATCAACACTTTAAACTGCGCTCTTTCATTATTAAAACTTTAGACAATACGGTTTAAAGTTTTAATAACGAAAGAGTACGGTTTAAAGTTTGAAAATGGAGTAATCCGAAACGCGTCAACGAATAATGTTTTGATGTTAGGAAAAGCATTAAAAAAGGCATAAAATTAGGTGTAATTTTCTGCTAACATTCCAATTACGTTATTTTTATGTTGTTATTGAATTCCAACTATTAGTTATCATTCTATTAAATGTCAAATTTTAATCGTTAATAAAATACTTTTCGTCGTCTCAAATTCAAATACATTTTTTTAACTTATAGTGGATGACAATTGATGTTAATACAAACTTTTCAAATATTAATTTATTAATTAAATTTAAAGAGTTAATTTTAGTTTTATGAGACAAACGAGTTTCCCAAAAGAAGCAAGGTATGCAATATAGTTCACAACAACTTGAAGCAACTGTTGCGTAAATGTTTATATTAATTAAAACAACCTCTCACCACAAATTCAACAAATTTTATTTTAACCTTATGTACATTTCGACTACAAAGTAATCATCTTCAGAGGTATTTTTACAAATAACTGTATTTGTAAAAATACCTCTGAAGATGATTACTTTGTAGTCGAAATGTATATAAGGTTAAAATAAAATTTGTTGAATATGTGGTGTTTTAATTAATAAAATGAAATATAGTTATTTCGTCCAAACTGGCATAAAATAACTGATAACATGATTTCATAAAACAGCTAAGTTTATGTTATAGGTTATGTGTTAGAACAGCTGTTTTAACCCATAAATTATTAATCACTTAAACAATAGTTTATGACTATCCGAGCTTTAAATTTAGTAAATTTGTTAAAACTTACTGAGACAACGTTTTCGATCGCTATGTGGCGATCTTCATCAGTGTCTTCTGTCATACATTATGTTACTTTATTTATATTAATTGTAATTATTTAATAAAAGGTAAATAAAACAATTTTTTTTTATTGATCTAAGTAGGAATTGACTTAAAAAATTGTGTTTCTATTACTTATTTACGGCTAACACTCTAATTATAAGACCTTTATTCGACTTCTCAATTTTTTCAATTCAACTTTTTTTAGCGATATTTTATCGCTTTTTTTAGCGATTCAATAAAACGATATTTCAAGCAACGTTCCGTATTAAATACAAGAAACATTAACACAGAAACAGTTTTTAAATCGCGGGGTGATCACAAGTTCTCGACACAATTCATTCGAAGGAAGATGCGTTCCTTTGTCAATGACAACTGTCTGAAGATAGTGACACCACTGAGTAGAGAAATCACTAATAATAAATATTTATTTCTACACTCACTGGGGGAAACACTGGAGTTAGCTTTGATGGTAGTTAGGGCAAGGGGACGATCATTAGCCTAAATTAGGTAGTCAAACTAAATTAATAACAACTTAAAGCATCTGTGTACATTTTAATTTTTTAATAAATACAATTTTTTTGTGTGTTCACAGATAAACTTGTATTACACCCTAATGTACATTTCGATTGCAAAGCAATCATCTTCACACGGGTTTGGTACAATATTGCAATGTTTTGTAGTAACAAAGAAGGAATTTTATAATTAATTTCTCTGAAGATGATTGCTTTGTAATCGAAATGTAAATAGCTATTTAAATTTTAAAAACATTTATTTAATTTTAACAGGTTTTATTTATTTAAATTAAAATTTAACTAAATTAATTTAATAACAAATAAAATACGTACAAGAAACGCACAAATTAATCATTTATTTACTCAGACGCGTTTCAATAACAAAGTCATCATCAGTGAGTGTTACTACTACAAACTCTAACTTACAACAAACGTAAGGTGAAAGTAAGGTTGCATTCTGTAGTTTTCACCTTAGAATAAGTTAGAGTTTGTAGTAGTAACACTCATCGATGAAGATGACTTTGTCACTGAAACGCGTCTGACTAAATTTGTTTAGTCTTGTATAAGTCTTTTATTTGTTATTAAAATAACCTCACAAGTAAAAAGTTTCCATTTTCTTTTCTATGTAAGGTGTTGGATTATTATTTTTGTTTGTTATTATTTATACGCTTTCTTTTTATTTCGCTTGCATTGTGTTGTAGTTTCTTTTCGCTTTCCTTTCGCATTGTCAATTTGTAAACTAAGGTTCGATATCGTTAATCCAGTTTATTTGTTTATTTTATTCTTTTCATTCATTTTTAATCCTTGAGCATTATTTATGATATTGTGTGCTACCCATGGTAACAATTTAAGTTATACAAAGGTTTTCATATATATCTTTGAGACGTTCATCTCCAGCTATGGAAAATTGTGTCAGTGCCAAAGAGCAATATACTCCGAACATTAGGATACTCAGTTCAAATCCGACCTAGACCTTCCAAATTTAAAATTTAATTATTGAATAAATATTTGAAAAAACTGAATTAACATAAGTTGTCATCCACTACAGGTTTAAAAACGTGTATTTGAACTTGATTGGATGAATAAAACGTATTTTATTAACGACTGAAAATTTGTACAAGATATATAGGTATATATTAGGAGAGTGTGAGTTAGCAGAAGGAATTTAACAACTCAAAATAAATTTATGCTTAAAACAATTAACTAGGCAATGCTGTTTTGGTACAATACGATATTTTCGACACGTATTTTGTTAAAAAAATGAAAGTCTAATCTGCAACGGCCAGACAATATTTCCACAACAATGCGTAACTGACATTGTTGTCAGAGCTAAAATCTACTCCGTTACGCACTTTCGTAGACTCTTGTCGTTTCTTCTAATTTCATGCTGAATGGATTATGAAATGATTTTAGTTCGGGAGCTGTACACGTTGGGCCATACTTCGCCATAAGAATTTCAGGTTGCTTAGTAACAAAGAACTCCGGGCGGTGTGCTTGTACATGTTCTTGTCACATCGATTCGCGATAATCTCTAAGACATTTGGACGTAGAGTTGGTTAAACAGGTGTTTTGCAAGGAAATGGAATAGTTTCCAGTATTGTTGGAAGCGCCAGGCTAAACTTCACGAAAGCCTTGCACTTAATGCGCCTATATGTCTCTGAAAATATCGTCAAATCTTCTTTAAATTTGTTTATGAAACATTGTCTCTAACATTAGAAATATTTATTTACTTTATGAGCATTTTAAGAATGTCCGTGCAAAACTTACACTCACAGGTGGTCCTTAAAGAATAGATATGCCAAAGCTAGGTTTGAACCACCCTCCCTTACCTCCCCGCTGTTACCAAATTTGAAATACTGTTTAAAACGAATATTTTTTTGTTTAACATATCTAAGATGAGTTGCAATTTAGTCCAATGCTAGGCACAAGTTTACAACTATATCTGATGTGTGTGTGTGTGTGTGTGTGTGTTTGTGTGTTTGTGTGTGTGTGTGTTTGTGTGTGTATGTGTGTGTGTGT
>JBAIZL010000033.1:855000-967500 GCA_036971475.1 Prosapia bicincta | reverse complement strand
GAGAAGCAAATACATAGCCCTGGTACTAAATTTGTTTTTCAAAAAAACATAAGTAATTTTTCTGATATTTCCGTCTAACAATTGACTTTTCCTTCATTATAACAAACGCACATTATTAGAGCAAGCTGACATTGACATATAAAACCATAATTACAAACATAACTGAATGAACGTGGGTTTACTTTGTAAGAAATTTGGCAGACATGCAAATATTTACAAGTAGCGTAGGCTCATTGCGAGACATAAGTATGATGTACGTTTGATAGCGTTGGTTGCAATGAAGCAACCATTTCTCAATATGGTCGACACGGCTTTCTCGCTTGATTTATATGTATCTTATTTGGAGTCTGAGACTTTAAAAAATTTTACGACCAAAAATATTAAAATTTAAGAATGTTCACAACATCGTTGAAACAAATCTAAATATAATATATGCTCTCTCATTCGCCCCGAAAGAGAGTAAATCTACTAATACCAGGGTACCATCAAGTCCTTTCCTAAGCCCTACATAATTCTACCTCTTCCTTGTCCTTCTTCTTACAAGAGTGTAACGTGTACCTCTTATAGACATGATTGTGCATAGATCTACTTAAGCTATAGTGGGGACCACGTAACCGTTCACTTGGCCTTGAGAGATCACACAAAAGGTTTCCATCACTACCAAAATTTAAAAACATGTTACATAATCAGAATGTTTTATACATTGACAGCTTTTGCACACATATTTCAAGATTTTTTGTTAATTATTACTGAAGCTAACTTATCATGGAGTTTGTCTAGTATCGACCGTCTCATGCAAGTCAATGTTTTGACAGTCCTTACCATGTTTGTGGGAATGTATGTATACTGTCCCTCTACCTCCTGTCTCTCAAGTCCAAGTGCACGGTAACGTGATGTATGCACTCCTAATGTCATAAGCTTCCTATATTTTCCTCTAAGAACAGGTATGTCCTTAATTCTATTTATGTTCACAATATTGTTTTATTTTATGTAACTGGATAATCGTCTTACTGGCGGGTCACTTTAAAAACATAACAAAGAGTGTAACGTCTACATAAGAGTGTCACGGACTTCCCTATGTCCCCGTTAGAGAGTGGTCTACTTCAGGCATGCGTTCTTGCCATCGGGAAGCCATCCATACCTTTCTACTATTTCCCAGTACCTTGAGATCATTTTCTCCTACATAGTTCTTTTCTTTACCTTCTTCGTTCTAGGAGTAACTAATAGCCACCTCTTTAAGCCCCTGATAGTGAATAGGTACGCGACCCTACCCTCGTGACACCCCTATGTTTCATATTCCTACCTTGATCCTATTGGAGTTCACAATTCTTTAATATTCGCCGCAAACGATATTTTTTTTGGCAGATCGCCTTAAACATTGACAAAGTATTAAATTAGAGTTTGACTGAGTAACAATACTTCAACCAACCGAAATGCAATAAGTGCTTCTTATTTTACAGATCCATGGGATCTCTATCTCCTTTCCTTGATCCTATCTAATTCCCTTTCTCATCCTTCTTCTCACAAGTAGATAAATAGTGTAGATGTTAGACCCCATTAGAGGGTGGATCTACTTTACCTGGCCACGTAATCCCCATGAAGTTTAATACGTCTACCTTAACTCGGTGAGTCTTCACAATCCTTTCCTTAATCCTATCTAATTCCCTTTATCATCCTTCTTCTCACAAGGAGGTACATCGTGTAGATGCTACACCCCATTAGAGGGTGGATCTACTTTACCTGGCCACGTAATCCCCATGACGTTTAATACGTCTACCTTAACTCGGGGAGTCTTCACAATCCTTTCCTTAATCCTATCTAATTCCCTTTATCATCCTTCTTCTCACAAGGAGGTACATCGTGTAGATGCTACACCCCATTAGAGGGTGGATCTACTTTACCTGGCCACGTGATCCCCTCTATGTTTTCTACCAGGGGTTTTTATACTCCTACCTTAACTATGTGAGTCTTCACAATCCTACTAATGTTATTCCCTGCGACTCCAATAGAAAGTAGTTCTCCTCCGGGCAAGTCACCCTGGGAAAGATCGCCATAACCCTTCCCTACACACCACACCAGGTTTTATGCTTCTACCACAATTCTATCTATTTCCCTTATGCTCAATTAGTTTTCTTTTCTTTTCTTCTCAGAGTCATCTTTAATAGTCACCGTAAAATAACCAAAAACATAAAACTCATGGATTTTATTGCCCACGTCGAACGGCGTCAAACACTGATGATGATCGCTTAGAATAATGGTAAGGTTTTGCCTTGAAAAGTTTTTCATATAGCAAAAGTTCGGCAATTATTATTATTAACAACACTAATATTTGGTTTAAGTTCACAGAAAACTCGTTTCGAAGATCCATGCGAGTTGTTACGAGTCGCGTAATGCCCTAACCAATTAGATTCAGAAAGATTTCCTGAAGCAAGTACATGAAGGCGGTTGGGCTTTAAACACACAAATCCAGTGATCACTCAGACGTATGTCTCGTCTAGCTTACGTGACTCGCCTACCGGGTGCTTCGAAATTCATTTTTTTCTAATTTAATTCAATAAATTCTGTTATTATAATATACTACATAAACAATAATTATACACATTTTTTTTAAAAGTCAATTCCCTTTAGGTCAAAAAAATTCTTTTATTTCAGTTACTATTTATTAAATAATTACAATTAATATAAATGAAATAAAATAACCTATGCGTTGAAACAGCTGTTTTACCACATTACCTACAACATAAATCAGCTGTTTTATGAAATCATATGTTATTACTTATTTTAACCCAAATGAAACGAAACTATATTGCATAGCTTGCCAATTTTATGAAACGTGTTTCTCCCATGTAAAACTAGAATAAATTTAATTTAATTAGTGAATTAATATTTGAAAAAACTATATTAACATCAAGTATCATCCAATTCAAGTTTTAAAAATTGTATTTGACCTTGAGTGGATGAATAAAAACTATTTCATTAAGGGTTTTACTAACGAAAATTTGAACAAGATATATATAAGGGGATTAATAGAAGGAAATGATAAATCAAATAAAATGACAGGCAATTTCATGTAATTTATATAGAGTTTGTAAAATATTTTTGGTGTAAGGAGAAATTAGCCCCACTAGTTGAGTATCTAACCTATTACTTTGACATATACGAGATCGTACGAATTTAGGAATCATAAAGTCCTTCTATTAGCTCACACACTCCTGACATATATCTTATACAAACTTTCAATCGTTAATAAAATATTTTTTATTCATCCAATCCAGTTCAAAAAATTTTTAAATCGATAATGGATGAAAATTTATGTTAATAAAGTTTTTCAAATATTTATTCAATAATTAAATTATAAAATTCGTGAGGTCCAGCCGGATTCGAACTATGTAGTCTAGATTCTTCATGTTCGAAGTCTAGCGCGCCTTGGCACTGCGTCAGCTATCCAATACCTAGAAATAAATTTTTCAAAGAAGAATATGAATTTTCCCCCCATCTGGTTGTCTTCGCAACCTTAATTGTACAACCTTAAACTGTTGCCATGGTTACCACACAATATCCTAAAGGGTAACTGATTTTAAATTTTCTTTGTTAACCTCAGTAGGAAATTAATTACTTTTTTTTATGCTACTTGTTTATTGGATGTTTACGTAGACACATTTTGTTAAATAAAGAACACCTACTAGGTGGTCACTGAGTCAGGCTGGTCGTGGGCAGTAAAACACTAATCTCCTACGTCAGTGTGAGTGAGGACTGCGTTTGTGTGAGTGAACCCTAACAACCTTACAGATATACATACAAATGCAGTAATATAAGGCAACTACACACGTCTGTTTCTATGATTTCACTTTCATCGCATTCCAAAGCATGATTGAGTGGAAACCCAAGTTCATTGAAACTTGAACTTATAAAACCTTGTTAGTTTCGCGTCGTAAATCAGTCAGTTGCCAAATGTTGGCTCCTGACGATACTCCAATCATGTGTGCAAGTGTTGCAACAGAGAGAAAGCGCCTCCAGAGAGTCGGAACGATTTTATAAATTTGCTAAACCAAATGATTAGATAATACAGTAGATCCGGTTTAGTTTTACATTTCAAGCAAAAATTTTTACAAAAAAAACTCAAGAATAAATTACAGAGCACTAGCTACAAATGTGAAGCACTTACAAATCTACGTGTGTGTGTGGGGTGTGTGTGTGTGGGTGTGGGTGTGGGTGTATATATATATATATGGGGGGTATGTGTGTGTATGTGTGTGTGTGTGTGTGTGTGTGTGTGTGTGTGTGTGTGGGTGTGGGTGTATGTGTGTGTGTGTGTGTGTGTGTGTGTGTGTGTGTGTGTGTGTGTGTGTGTGGGTGGGTGTATATATATATATGGGGGGTATGTGTGTGTGTGTGTGTGTGTGTGTGTGTGTGTGTGTGTATGTGTGTGTGTGTGTGTGTGTGTGTGTGTGTGTGTGTGTGGGTGTGGGTGTGGGTGTATATATATATATGGGGGTATGTGTGTGTATGTGTGTGTGTGTGTGTGTGTGTGTGTGTGTGTGTGTGTGTGTGTGTGTGTGTGTGTGTGTGTGTGTGTGTGTGTGTGTGTGTGTGGTGTGTGTGTGTGTGTGTGTGTGTGTGTGTGTGTGTGTGTGTGTGTGTGTGTGTGTGTGTGTGTGTGTGTGTGTGTGTGTGTGTGTGTGTGTGTGTGTGTGTGTGTGTGTGTGTGGGTGTGGGTGTGGGTGTATATATATATATATGGGGGGTATGTGTGTGTGTGTGTGTGTGTGTGTGTGTGTGTGTGTGTGTGTGTGTGTGTGTGTGTGTGTGTGTGTGTGTGTGTGTCTGTGTGTGTGTGTGTGTGTGTGTGTGTGTGTGTGTGTGTGTGTGTCTGTGTGTGTGTGTGTGTGTGTGTGTGTGTGTGTGTGTGTGTGTGTGTGTGTGTGTGTGTGTCTGTGTGTGTGTGTGTGTGTGTGTGTGTGTGTGTGTGTGTGTGTGTGTGTGTGTGTGTGTGTGTGTGTGTGTGTGTGTGTGTGTGTGTGTGTGTGTGTGTGTGTCTGTGTGTGTGTGTGTGTGTGTGTGTGTGTCTGTGTGTGTGTGTGTGTGTGTGTGTGTGTGTGTGTGTGTGTGTGTGTGTGTGTGTGTGTGTGTGTGTGTGTGTGTGTGTGTGTGTGTGTGTGTCTGTGTCTGTGTGTGTGTGTGTGTGTGTGTGTGTGTGTGTGTGTGTGTGTGTGTGTGTGTGTGTGTGTGTGTGTGTGTGTGTGTGTGTGTGTGTGAATATAATTATAATACGTGTGTCTGTAAGTAGACTTCTAATTATTTAACTGTGGATTCTTACCACAATTACAACTGCCTTCGAAAATTGCTAAATAATAAAAGTTGCTAAACCGATTTAGGAAAATTTTAAAAATAACCTATCCATGCCTAAAAATATGCCTATCCATTTTACCTATCCTTTATCTAATAACAAAATAAAAAATGTGTGTCTTTTAAACTTATCGAAGTAACTTGTATAAATTATATTGTTGAATATAAATTACAATATTAGTATCCGATTCCAAGAGAAAATCGCCCCAAAATCACTTGTAAGTGGGAACTTTAGAAAGTGTTGGCCCACGAACTGGCAATACTGCTTGCTTTTCAATAATTTGAAATTCGGATGCTGCACGACACCCGACAATCGCTTTGTACAACTATTTGTATTCAGCGTTAACGCCTTGTCCGCCGAGTCGCAAATTGCCATGGAATTACAACGCGTTGCTTGTAGAATAAATTCTGGTCGCAAGTAGACTCATAGGAAATCCAAGAGCGCACTTTACTTTCAGAAAATATTAATTTAAACACTTTTAAAAGAGAGCCCTAATCTTCAACGCCCAGCCTACCTGTTACGCATTCCTGGGTGGGTTGGGAGTTTAATACCTGCGCCAGTCCTTTAACTCACTGGAACAACATAACATATGGGAACCGTCGTCACCGTCCTTGCCAGTGGTTTTAGTTACCGATTAGTCATCGTGACTAATTGCTTCCACAATATGGTGTCGTGCCACTTACGACCCAGCAATCTGCCACCGTGCCACTTGCAACTCTAATATTGAACACGGGTATATATCAACTAAACAATTCCGTTAAACCATTATTGGATCCAATAACCAATCGTATCCAGTAGTGTATCGTATTGTAAGGAAGCCTATTCCGATATTGTAAGGATCCAATAATAATTATTCGTAGTATTACGGAGGGCGCTGCAGAAGACACAATTAACCTAATAGAAGTTTTGGACTATTTCATTCAGCAGTGGTAGGAAGATGCTACCATACCACGTAACATATGGAATGTGAACAGTCAGCGTCATCGCACAACCAACGCAGTAGAGAGCTGGAACTCCAAGTTAAATGCCTTGGTTCGAAGGAAGACATCCAACATTTTTTATCTCATTGAGAAACTAAAAATAATAAATATGGAGACATCTTTCATTTTAAAATCTAAAGAGCTTGGAGAAATGGAAACGAAAGAAAAAACGTATTTGAAAAGCTAGACCAGAGAATAAAAAATATCCTTGATGAGTTAAAAAACAATAGCGACTACAAAAATTGTTCAAGTGGATTGAGCTATGTAAATATGTTGGAGTGAACAAAAAAGTCACATACAATCTACAGAGCTATTGTATAATTAGTTAATTTTGAATACTGATAAGCCATGCAGCAGATATTCAAGTAGAAGAGAACTAAATAAATAAAATAAAATTGAAAAAATAAAATTTGAAAGTAAGCAATTTTGATAAATACAACACACACAAAATACTGGTTGCTTGAGTGCAACCCCAAACCTCCCCGTGGTATAAAATAACAGCTGGAAACTAGTGGCTAATATGGGGATCTGGCAGACTATATTTTTTCACACGCATTAATACTTTCCTATGGAATAATGGGTCGAATGTGGCACAGTATGCTAACATCTTGGTCGCAAGTGGCGCGATTTTTGTTGGATCGCCAGTGGCACGGTCGCAACTGGCACGTAACCCACAATATACTGGATTCTGGGGATTCCAACCGACCCGCCTGACCGCTCCGGCCCAACCAACCCAATGCTAACCTAACCCAATTTTACCTGACCTAATCTAACCTAGCCTTACCTAACGAAACTTAACCTTACCTAATGTAACCTAATCTTACGTAACCTCGTAACCTAAGTTTACCTAATGTAACCTAACCCAATAAAACCTAACCTGACTTTACCTAACGTAACCTAACCTAACGTAGCTTAACCTTACCTAATGTAACGTAACATTGCCTAACGTAACCTAACAATAAATATCGAAATCTTGTTGCTGTTCATGACGAGCTGGTTGTTAATTCTTATTACACTTTTCCACAAAAACGTTTCCTCCAAGTGTAAGTTAACAATTTAACAACTTTAAGTTAACAAAAAGTAATAGCAAAAGTGTAATAAGTAACCTAACATTAACTAATCTAACGTAACTAACCTTACCTAATGTAACCTAACATTGCCTAACGTAACCTAACGTAACTTGACATGTGCAACAGATCATGTCTAAAAGTGATGTCGTACATACACAAGCTTGAATAAATCTAAATAAGCTGTAAATATTTATTAACACTCAGCTGTGGCTGATTTTAACATTCAGCTTTATAGTTGTTTAGCGATTCCAAAGCCTGGGTAAAATGTGATGGTAATAAAATTTCTTTGTAAAATTACAACACTTTACGTGACAGCTGAGTGTTCACGGAGTATTATGCGATTGCGGCGAAAAGGAACCCAAATACAGAACGTATAAACTTCATGTATACGCTTAACTGAAGTAACGAAAGCACAGTATTAAAAATTAAGAACAATAGGGAGACTAATAAATAACACCGACAAATAAGAGTTTGAAAATTTTTAAAATAACCATGAAATTACTGGAAACATTTATAAATATCCAATTTATCAAACTAACCAAAATTAATAAAAAATCCAAAAAGTTTAGTTTTGGTAATTACTAAATACAGTAAACTCCCGATTATCCGTGGGCGGATTAACCGGTTTGAGGATTATACGGGGTCTGCCATTGTTTTACAAATATCCAATTTTTATTCCAATCAGATTCATGTGTTTAAATTTCCAAACGGTGAATTACGACGTAAATACATATAAGGCTTAATAGAAGTTAAGATGAAGGGAACAGATATGTAAATATGTACGCACTAATTTTTACATTGAAAGGGAAGGGTCCCGACGCGGGCCAGCGAAATAAAAGGGGCGAGCAGACTACTGTGTATAGCCTAAGAGAAAATGACAAAATGCTTAGACGCCCGAAAACCTAAAGTGTATCATAAGATTGTAAACAAATTCAGCTAATCTCGGCTAAAAATAGTCTAGGATGTGACATATGCATTATCCTTGTCTGTCATATACATTATCGATCTTTATGGCTTTGTGACACAAGTAGACACTGTGCGACTAAATGGTTCTCAAGAAACTTAGATCGCACATTAAAGCTAAATCAATGCTCACAAAAAAACAGACGAAATTGACATATTTTTTTCTGAAGATTATTTGCGAATTGCATTAAACGGGGTCATTATTTGTGTAACTTATGGTATAATAATCGATCGTTTTGGGTATTCTTTGTTCATAGCGGATTATCCTGGGAATTCGTTATCCGGCGTTGCCGGGCCACCCTATTCCACGGATAATCGGGAGTTTACTGTACACACATTTAAGCAACTGGAGTTTTCAGAAGATATTACACA
The DNA here is from genome assembly GCA_036971475.1 of Prosapia bicincta. Taxonomy (NCBI): domain Eukaryota; kingdom Metazoa; phylum Arthropoda; class Insecta; order Hemiptera; family Cercopidae; genus Prosapia; species Prosapia bicincta. The sequence continues at coordinate 958,768 of JBAIZL010000033.1, read as the reverse complement.
TTTATACTAAATAGTACTGCACCAGCACGTGTGTTATGTCTGCATGACTTCACATCTCGAGCAGGGGGGCGGTGCAACACGACCTTCTGCTATTGGCTAGTGCCTCGGCGCTATTCGGATGTGTTATCTTGATACTAGCGTATACTATTTTGCATGAAAACATTTGTTTTGTGTAATGTGTTTCATTGTTTTAACTTGGACCAAAAATATCAAAGCCTGAGGGTAATTTTAATTAAAGTAAAAATAGGGTAAAACTATGTAAAGATTTCTTTAAGAATTTTAGAATAGTTTGTCCGATACCGTAAGAAAATTCAAGTGTAAGTGGGCGTTTATTTGTGTGTGGCGGTAGCTCAAAGAGGGTTGACGTTACCTAAAATAATGTATACTTAAATATAATTTACAACGTATAGGCCTACGTATTGTATTTTGAAAATATTAGCTACGTGGTCAAGTATCGCGGAGTACACTTGAGTACAATACTACAGATTCTGGGTTCGATTCCCAGCAGCTCAAAATAATTTTAATGTACATTTTTAGCCCAAATATGACCCGAATAAACAATTCTATCCTGCCTCTTCCAAGCTGTTGTTAGTAACACAGAATTAATTATTAAATAGATAAATTTTATTTCTTCATTTCTGAACAAGTCCATGGTTACAAAGTTTCTGCACAGTCTATTGTTGTTTCACACACGTATCATTTCAACTGCCTAAAGACATGCAATTATACAACGACAAAGCCAAGAATGGAAACTTTACAAGATTGTAAAACAGAAGGCTGGATCTTTTCAAGTTTATTACACACAAGTGTTTTTTCTGTTGTGCAATAAAAAATGTTTCGTTCCGTATTTTAATAGTACTGCTTTTTACGAACTGATTTAAGTCGCTGATTTTATTGCTTTAAAAATATAACAAAAACTTGAAATTTGACGTTTTTAATATGACTAAAGTAATGGGAGAGTAAATAGGTCCGGACATTGTATTATGTAGAATGAAGAACGCTGGTGAAAAAGAAGAGTATCTGGTCCTCCTTGTCAAAGAATACGGAGACAACTTATGCTACATTATTTTTCACATCAACGGTTTCTGGAGTAGATGTTGTACATACACATTAGAGAATCATATAAGGATGGAATCACAGAAATAATTAATGTAGAGACAGGGGAAGAATGGCGGATGATAGATTACTATTAGAACTTGCAAATAGATCCCAAAAAGTCTAATAAGGAAAGACAGGAAAAGGAAATCTTGATATAGAGGTTTAGAATAGCTATGAACAGAAGATATATATAGAGAGAGAGAGTAAGATTAATTGTGCAAAAACAAGAATCAATGGACGGCCAAAAATGGTGTAATAAAGTCGCTGTATATATATATATATATATAAAATATGTTTTCTTGTTTAACAATTTAAAACAACATAGGTTATTCAAATACAAGAATATTTATTAATTTATATTCAAAGCTTTTCGTTGGTAAACAGTACCAACATCATCAGGAATGAAAATTACAATAATGCTTTGAATAAAAGCTTTGAATATAAATAAATAAATATTCTTGTATTTGAATAACCTATGTTGTATATATATATATATATATATATATATATATATATATATATATATATATATATATATATATAAATATCGCAATATGTTTTCTTGTGTATTAATAAAGAACAAAAGTCAAAATACAAATACAAGAATTATATTTGAATTTACAATTCAAAGCTTTTCGTTGGCTAACAGTACCAACATCATCAGGAATATTAAACAATTCATATATATATATATATATATATATATATATATATATATATATATATATATATATATAGACTACATGTCTTGAATGTGTTACATAATCAGAAACTAAAAAAACACTTTTGGAGTTATAACGAGCAAGACAATGCAGTGAAATTGTGTTTGATTAAATTATTACTTCAATGTTGACAAGAACGTGTTCATTGGATCCACTTCCAATCCCAACGGATAAGTGGATAGTGTCGAAAATGCAAGTTATACAAGGTGTCAAATCAAGTGACTAAAGGCTTATACAACGAACGACCTGGAGACTGCAATGCTAAACCATTACAGCAAAACGTAGCGCCTCATATTGGTTGGAGAAAAAAATCTGAAAATAAAAAAAAGAAAGCGGTCATTTCAGAAAAAGGGGCTACCTTACTTGTGCCTCGCGTTATTTAAGTGGCTTAATGGGCCAGAACTTCGCTTCAGTGATCCGTTATTATTCTTGGTACTAGTATTGGCGGGAGATAAAAACGCGGGCTCGATCTCTTTGCGTCAACCTATCTGTTACGCTGCAGAGTGCGCTGGATGACAATTCTGACCCTAAGGCAGGGCGTAAGCTGAGACGCATGCGGCGCAGCACACGCAAACCACGTTTTACGGCGCAGCACACGCAACACACGTTTTTTTTACCAGCGCATGCTGAGACGTAGCACACGGCACACGCAAACCACGTTTTACGGCGCAGCACACGCAACACACGGATCTTTTACCAGCGCATGCTGAGACGTAGCACACGGCACACGCTGCCATTTTTGCCTTGAAAATGGAAGATACCGATACCAACTCACTTGAATTCGATATGGAGATTGAAAAATTGGTTCTGTGACAGAGTGAATATATGAAAAAACGAAACATACACATGGCTATGTTAGCCCATAAAGAGTATTTATACGTTTTCTTGCTATAACCTTCATGATTCACATCGTATAGCACAGGTAACTCACACAGAGTTATTAGAGATTTTAAAAATATAAGAGCTAAGTAATATATCTAGACTACGGTTCAGTGTTTGTCTTGATATCACTAAAGCTGAACTTGAAATTGTACACTAAATAGAAGCAAATAAAGCCGGCATTTGAGGCAAACAGTAACAATAATGAGACAAATAAATAACAGTCGAAAATAAACATTGAAAAATTTTTAAACAAACTTTAAAGAGCAAGAAAGAGCTTTAAAAGTCCATTACCAACATTAACAAAAATTATAAAAGACCAATAAATAAGCAAAAAATAAGCTTAGCTTAAGCTATGTGTAAAACCAATACAATTTAAAAACCTGTTTTATAAGAATATATTTCAAAGTTTTACTAAAAGCTACTGTACTCCTAACATACACATCATAAGCCTAATTTATTGCAGAGGGTAGAATGTAACGACCGCTTTGTTAGTGTCCAGATCTCTTTGGATGTACGAGAAAACCACTTATAAAATTGTTTAATCCTATCGAGTACTTTAAAACCGTAAACCCTTAGGTGAGTAAACCAGTCCTCCACCCATTAGATTACTCACCCACCCGTTAACTATTTACTGTATGCCTCATTATTATCATTTTATTATTATATTATTATTAACTTTATTTATATTATTATTATTGTTTTGTTTATTATTTTTGTAGATGTGTTTTATTGTTGTTCTTATTATATTATTAATATATCTATATTATATTCGTTTTATGTCTATCAATAAATTGTTATATTATTATTATATTATATCATCATCCTCATCATCATAATTATTATATTGATTATATTATTTATATTATTATTATTATTATTATTATTATTATTATTATTATTATTATATTTGTATATTATTATTATTATTATATAATTATTTTATAGATTTGTTGTTGTTATTATTATTAATAGTATATTAATAATAATAATAACAGCCTATTTATTACTATTATATTATATTGCAATTTAATTATTATTGTTTTATATTATTTGTTACTATTTGTATTATTAGTATTAGAAGTAGTGTATTACTGTTATTGTTGTTATTTTTAACCAACAATATGTTGTGTATTTTAGACAAGCAGGAACTTCTATTTTCGTGTAATGTTTGTTGCCTAAACTGTCTTATAAGGGAGCGCTTTCTTTTCGGATAACAAATTGGAAGAAGAACTACCGTTTGACAAAAAACCTTTTGGAGACACCGTTCTTTCTTCGGATTCGGCTTGTTTTTGTGCGCTACAATCAAAGTGAAATTTGAAAAGAGTAAGTAACAAGTTATTTAACTTGAACGGAGAAAAGGGGAAAACATTTGTAGCGTTTGAAAGGTGTAGGCGTAAATAATTGTAAGGAAGAGCGTAGAAATGTGTCGGCGTTTAATTGACAGGAGCCCAGTGTCGACATTGTTCTAGTGCAAGGAGCAATTACACCAATGGTGTCAAGATCCGGGTGATGAGTCGTCGCTTCATGGAAGGAGTCTTTTACGGTTCTCTAAGGGAGCGTTATCGGCCATGAAGGAAAAGGATTGTGAATGTAGGGCACTTTATGCTTTATATAAAGGATGCTTTGTGAAGTAGGTAGGGTAGTACATCTAAAGTCCACCAGGCAGGGTTGCGAAACTGTCTACCCGTTACTCCAAGCTGCTGAAGTAATTTAGACACAGATTACTTGAACGTTTATTCAACAATGTATTTTCTTTTTTTAATTATTGTTTGCTCGATGAGCCACCGAGGATAGTTACATTGTTCCAAAAACCACTCGATGAACCACAGAGGATAGCTTCATTGTTCCAAGAACCAAAAAAGTGGTCCACTACCTCACCTCACCTCGGTTCCACTACTTTAAGTGATCTAAGGGATGCCATGACTCCTCACCTCGGCTCCACTATTTTAAAGGATCTATGGGATGCCATGATCTTTCTCTATCTTTTCTTAGTCTTATCTAGTCCCATATAGATTTCCTTACCATTTCAAAGGAGTGCAAAAGATAGACATCTCTTTATGACCCCGGTAGAGAGTAGTTCTACTTTAAGTACATTAAGTACCCTGCAGAAAATCCTGCAAGTTGCCCATAATCATGAGAGCTAGGGTAGGCAGAAAATCCTGCATTGCCCATAATCATGAGAGCTAGGGTAGGCAGACAACCTGCAAGTTGCCCATAATCATGGAAGCTAGAATAGGCAGACAATTCTGCAAGTTGCCCATAATCATGGAGCTAGGGTAGGCAGGCAATCCTGCAAGTTTCCCATAATCATGAGAGTTAGAGTAGGCAGACAATCCTGCAAGTTGCCCTTAATCATGGAGCTAGGGTAAGGAAACATTCCTACCAGTTGCCTGTAATAATGGAAGCAAGGGTAAAAACCCTTGCCAGAAATACGGATTCCACAAAATTATTCAGGTTCCATACGTCCTTCTAAAAAACCGCCTGAAAGTACTTTTGTTTTTAAATCTAGCGATTTCTCTGTAAGCTCTTGTAAAATAAAAGTAACTCATGGAAACAAGTGAATAATCTACGACAGTTAATAGAAGAAAGTTTACAAACAAATTCTAAAACTGTTCTTTTAATTTTATTTCATTTATCGTCACTTAAACTTACTACAAATTACTTCTTAAATATTTGGTTACCATTTTATATTTTTCAATACTTTTCTTCATTCTTTAATATCTGTTTTTAGAACAGATCAAATGAGTAACTTATTTACCACAAAACTTTATTCGTTGTATTGTCGCGTCGGAAAGGGCGAAGCGTCTCTTAATCAGAAGACAAAATCGAACTCTTCAAACCTGAATGTACCGGTACATGATGTTAACATTACAAAGACTTTGAGATAGATTATAAGTCACTGCTTCCTAACGGTAAAATGGTTACAGAGACGTGACTAAGCGTAGCCATAAATATTTTATTTATTTTTTTTTTTGTCTAAAACCTTTAAAATTCCAGAGGGTTAATAATCAATTTAAATTATAATTTAATTCCGATCTTAATGTTTGCAATGTACATTAAAATGTCTCCTTTTGCAGCCTATAATGGTTTTTGTTGTAATGTTTAACCGTAGGCAACTATATTGAAACATTTGGTTGGTGGTGCACTTGATCAGAAAGATTCTAGGTTCCATTCCCAGTAGCGCCAAGGAATTAAACATTTGGCTGGTGGTGCACTTGATCAGAAAGATTCTAGGTTCCATTCCCAGTAGCGCCAAAGAATTAAACATTTGGCTGGTGGTGCACTTGATCAGAAAGATTCTAGGTTCCATTCCCAGTATCGCCAAAGAATTAAACATTTGGCTGGTGGTGCACTTGATCAGAAAGATTCTAGGTTCCATTCCCAGTAGCGCCAAAGAATTAAACATTTGGTTGGTGGTGCACTTGATCAGAAAGATTCTAGGTTCCATTCCCAGTATCGCCAAAGAATTAAACATTTGGCTGGTGGTGCACTTGATCAGAAAGATTCTAGGTTCCATTCCCAGTAGCGCCAAGGAATTAAACATTTGGCTGGTGGTGCACTTGATCAGAAAGATTCTAGGTTCCATTCCCAGTAGCGCCAAAGAATTAAACATTTGGTTGGTGGTGCACTTGATCAGAAAGATTCTAGGTTCCATTCCCAGTAGCGCCAAAGAATTAAACATTTGGCTGGTGGTGCACTTGATCAGAAAGATTCTAGGTTCCATTCCCAGTAGCGCCAAATAATTAAACATTTGGCTGGTGGTGCACTTGATCAGAAAGATTCTAGGTTCCATTCCCAGTAGCGCCAAAGAATTAAACATTTGGCTGGTGGTGCACTTGATCAGAAAGATTCTAGGTTCCATTCCCAGTAGCGCCAAAGAATTAAACATTTGGCTGGTGGTGCACTTGATCAGAAAGATTCTAGGTTCCATTCCCAGTAGCGCCAAGGAATTAAACATTTGGCTGGTGGTGCACTTGATCAGAAAGATTCTAGGTTCCATTCCCAGTAGCGCCAAAGAATTAAACATTTGGCTGGTGGTGCACTTGATCAGAAAGATTCTAGGTTCCATTCCCAGTAGCGCCAAAGAATTAAACATTTGGCTGGTGGTGCACTTGATCAGAAAGATTCTAGGTTCCATTCCCAGTAGCGCCAAGGAATTAAACATTTGGCTGGTGGTGCACTTGATCAGAAAGATTCTAGGTTCCATTCCCAGTAGCGCCAAAGAATTAAACATTTGGCTGCTGGTGCACTTGATCAGAAAGATTCTAGGTTCCATTCCCAGTATCGCCAAAGAATTAAACATTTGGTTGGTGGTGCACTTGATCAGAAAGATTCTAGGTTCCATTCCCAGTAGCGCCAAAGAATTAAACATTTGGCTGGTGGTGCACTTGATCAGAAAGATTCTAGGTTCCATTCCCAGTAGCGCCAAAGAATTAAACATTTGGCTGGTGGTGCACTTGATCAGAAAGATTCTAGGTTCCATTCCCAGTAGCGCCAAAGAATTAAACATTTGGCTGGTGGTGCACTTGATCAGAAAGATTCTAGGTTCCATTCCCAGTAGCGCCAAAGAATTAAACATTTGGCTGGTGGTGCACTTGATCAGAAAGATTCTAGGTTCCATTCCCAGTAGCACCAAAGAATTAAACATTTGGCTGGTGGTGCACTTGATCAGAAAGATTCTAGGTTCCATTCCCAGTAGCGCCAAAGAATTAAACATTTGGCTGGTGGTGCACTTGATCAGAAAGATTCTAGGTTCCATTCCCAGTAGCGCCAAGGAATTAAACATTTGGTTGGTGGTGCACTTGATCAGAAAGATTCTAGGTTCCATTCCCAGTAGCACCAAAGAATTAAACATTTGGCTGGTGGTGCACTTGATCAGAAAGATTCTAGGTTCCATTCCCAGTAGCGCCAAAGAATTAAACATTTGGCTGGTGGTGCACTTGATCAGAAAGATTCTAGGTTCCATTCCCAGTAGCACCAAAGAATTAAACATTTGGCTGGTGGTGCACTTGATCAGAAAGATTCTAGGTTCCATTCCCAGTATCGCCAAAGAATTAAACATTTGGTTGGTGGTGCACTTGATCAGAAAGATTCTAGGTTCCATTCCCAGTAGCGCCAAGGAATTAAACATTTGGCTGGTGGTGCACTTGATCAGAAAGATTCTAGGTTCCATTCCCAGTAGCACCAAGGAATTAAACATTTGGCTGGTGGTGCACTTGATCAGAAAGATTCTAGGTTCCATTCCCAGTAGCACCAAGGAATTAAACATTTGGTTGGTGGTGCACTTGATCAGAAAGATTCTAGGTTCCATTCCCAGTAGCGCCAAAGAATTAAACATTTGGTTGGTGGTGCACTTGATCAGAAAGATTCTAGGTTCCATTCCCAGTAGCACCAAGGAATTAAACATTTGGTTGGTGGTGCACTTGATCAGAAAGATTCTAGGTTCCATTCCCAGTAGCGCCAAAGAATTAAACATTTGGTTGGTGGTGCACTTGATCAGAAAGATTCTAGGTTCCATTCCCAGTAGCGCCAAGGAATTAAACATTTGGCTGGTGGTGCACTTGATCAGAAAGATTCTAGGTTCCATTCCCAGTAGCGCCAAGGAATTAAACATTTGGCTGGTGGTGCACTTGATCAGAAAGATTCTAGGTTCCATTCCCAGTAGCACCAAAGAATTAAACATTTGGCTGGTGGTGCACTTGATCAGAAAGATTCTAGGTTCCATTCCCAGTAGCGCCAAAGAATTAAACATTTGGCTGGTGGTGCACTTGATCAGAAAGATTCTAGGTTCCATTCCCAGTAGCGCCAAAGAATTAAACATTTGGCTGGTGGTGCACTTGATCAGAAAGATTCTAGGTTCCATTCCCAGTATCGCCAAAGAATTAAACATTTGGTTGGTGGTGCACTTGATCAGAAAGATTCTAGGTTCCATTCAAAGTAGCGCCAAAGAATTAAACATTTGGCTGGTGGTGCACTTGATCAGAAAGATTCTAGGTTCCATTCCCAGTAGCGCCAAAGAATTAAACATTTGGCTGGTGGTGCACTTGATCAGAAAGATTCTAGGTTCCATTCCCAGTAGCGCCAAAGAATTAAACATTTGGCTGGTGGTGCACTTGATCAGAAAGATTCTAGGTTCCATTCCCAGTAGCACCAAAGAATTAAACATTTGGCTGGTGGTGCACTTGATCAGAAAGATTCTAGGTTCCATTCCCAGTAGCGCCAAAGAATTAAACATTTGGCTGGTGGTGCACTTGATCAGAAAGATTCTAGGTTCCATTCCCAGTAGCGCCAAGGAATTAAACATTTGGTTGGTGGTGCACTTGATCAGAAAGATTCTAGGTTCCATTCCCAGTAGCGCCAAGGAATTAAACATTTGGTTGGTGGTGCACTTGATCAGAAAGATTCTAGGTTCCATTCCCAGTAGCGCCAAAGAATTAAACATTTGGCTGGTGGTGCACTTGATCAGAAAGATTCTAGGTTCCATTCCCAGTAGCGCCAAAGAATTAAACATTTGGTTGGTGGTGCACTTGATCAGAAAGATTCTAGGTTCCATTCCCAGTAGCGCCAAAGAATTAAACATTTGGTTGGTGGTGCACTTGATCAGAAAGATTCTAGGTTCCATTCCCAGTAGCGCCAAAGAATTTTATAGGTTGGATCAGCCTTAGAAAATGACTAAGTGTTTAAACCTAGTTTAAGAATGGGCAGTTGAAGCATAACCATGACTCATAGTATACCGTATGGTCCAAGTAAGCCAGTCGTACCATGTCTCTCCAATTCCATCCTAATGCTACGAAAGGGGTCATTATTAGAGTTTAAAGAAATTTTAAAGCGAAAAGTTGTACTATTGTCAGTTATTGGCATTGAAGGGTTTGATAAATATTTAGTAAAGGTTGTAAGAATCACAATGCTACGGTGAACCAAGGGCAATGCGGCTGTGAAGTAAGGGCGGGAAACTACCCTAACGACACAGTTGTAACAAAAGAGAGTAAAGCAGGCTGTTCGCTCCATGAGCAACAGTTAATAATGTCCTGAACTTGGGGTGTGCTTCAAGGTCAGTGACTGAATACCCAATCCAAGGTAGAAGGCATCGTGCCGATGGATGAATGGCTGCAGGGTATAAAATGCAGTAGCACACGATCCCCTTGAGGAACCAGACTAAACCTCATTGTATGTTGTCTTGCCAGGGCAGTGGGGGTTCTGCTCTGGTTGACCGTTCTTTCCCCTATACTTGGGAAGCTAATGGACCAAGTAAGTACACAAATTGATGCTGAGTCTGCACAGACAGCGGGAGCCAATGAGACGGCAAACCGTGAGTCTGTAGCAGATGTGTCAACGGCAAACACCACTGGGGGTGCGGGGGCGGCTACCAAGCTGCCGACTGCAGTAACCAGTGAAATGGTTGTAGAGTTGAGCACGCTTTCTCTACGGAGAAAGCGTATGAGTGGAGCGGCCAGAAGGCGGCTCTGAAGAGATCAGGCGAGAGCAGCGGGAGGGCCAATAATCCTGAGCACACAACGCAGGGGAGGCCAAAACTGAGCCGAACATGTTAACGTCCAGGGCTTGAATGTTGTGGGGGGTGAGGTGCAACAGGTGGGAAGCAATCAACCACGAGCACCAAACCCCAGCATGGAGATTGCATACTCGAACAACTGGGCTAATCTCCCAGATCTTTCGGGACATATGAGTATCGAGTGCGTGGTCAAAGAACCTGTCTTGGAGATGGGCAATGACCACCTTACTCGGACGTTTGCACCTGACCAGGCCCACCAAACTATGATGGAATGGTCAGGGTCAGTAACATCGGGAGCTCAGATCTGGTACACAGATGGCTCCACGATGGACTTCGGCACTGGAGCGGGGGTGTATTGTAAAAACCCAAGGGTAAAACTAGTTTTTTCCTTGGGGAGGCATACCTCTGTCTTTCAGGTCGAAATATATGCTATAAATGCCTGTCTGGGAGAGATAGCGAGAAGGGGAATACACAGGACCCGGATTGCTATTTTCTCTGACAGTCAGGCAGCAATTAAGGCACTAAACGGACATGTGGTCACCTCGGCCATAGTCAGGGAGTGCCTAAATAACCTAGAAGCCCTGGCAAGGCACAATCAAACCAAGATAGGTTGGGTGCCGGAGCATAGGGGAATATTTGGAAATGAAGCCGCAGATGCACTGGCCAGAGAGGTGTCTTCAACTCCCCTAATTGGACCGGAGCTGGTGGTAGGCATTTCCAAATCCATGGTCAAGATTGCAGTGCGAAGGTGGATGGCTGAAAGACACTGTGAGCACTGGGTCAGGGCTGAAGGAATGAGACACAGTAAGCTAACCCTTAGGAAACCTTACTTGGGGCTGCAGGAGAGTCTCATCTATCTGTCTGGGCAGGAATTGAGGATAGCCACAGGTCTACTCACGGGACACTGTGGACTAAGGAAACATCTGCATAATACAGGTATCTTCAAAGATGAACCAGTGTGCAGATTATGCGGGCTAGAACTGGAGACTGCCACACACATCATTTATAGATGTGAAGCACTTGCCGAGAGGCGCTTCAACTTCTTTGGTGATAGCACAGCTCTGGAAGAGGATGCTGAAGGTAAAACACTAGTTAGGAAATTTCTAAACCTGGTAAGAGGGAAGGGGCTATTTGACTAGATCAGGCAGGTAAGTACAATATACCTAAGGTAGCGGTGCTTCGGGCAGTTTAAACCCGCTCCCAAGTTAATGAAAAAAATAATAAAAAAAAAGAATCAATGCTCGCGTGGTAAGTATAATCGTCGTGAACAGTCCGGTCTATTTACAGCCCTAAGCTTTAACATTACAGAAATTGTACTATATATGCCCTGATAAATCTTTCGCCGTTTAAATCAGATTTTTCTAACGATTCGTTTCTTTATTTCGAAGACCTTGTAAAACTTCTAATACAATGGTTCTTTATTAATATTGAAGGATAAATGAATACCGCGAAAATACTGTTTCACGGCGGTTTTAAAACCACAGACATTCTCAGTTCCGGTAGAAAGTTTCTTGTACAAAGCAACATCCGGCGATTATGCCGTTCATACTTGCTGTGACAGCGTCGATATATCGATTTATTTCATCTGAATGGAAGCTGTCCCATTCTAGTGATACACTTGTCCAACCACGTGACTGATGGAACACCTTTCTAATGCGATATTCTAGTGGTTATATGTCTAACACTTTTTAACGCTATAAAACTATATTTGTTAAACCTAATGAACTCAATTAATAAATACGGATTAGGTCACTAACAAGTCAGTACAATTAGGTGATTATATTTATCATTAGTTTATTAGAAAATAAAACAATTACATAAGTTTTTAACGACTGAAAATGTAGAAACTAAAAAAAAACAAAAATAATAAAGAACTGCTGATGTATGAAATTATACGTTATAACCTCTTTCAATCACATATGCATTATATTTCAAATATATAGTAGACTTCATTTGGAAATTATTTAAACCTAACCTCCAAATAGTCTCTAAATGAAAACAGGATCATTTGCTACTATTAATCGTCATGTCTTGCATTCAGAAATCTTCAGGACAAATTTATTACAGGCTTGTTATACAATACCGTGTAAATTCCAAAGTGATGGCGTCACGTTCTATGGATTTACACTTATGTGAAGTTTTATCTTATGCTTTGTTTTAAGGGTGTACAGTTCACTGAAATCTTATTAGAAACTGTTTTCGATAAAATCGAGTAATCTCAAAATGTACTTTAAAATATTTAATCAGTTTTTTCAAATTCAAACAGCTACATGTTTTGTGACCTACAGCGACTAACGCATGACCAAACAAAATCAACCAACAAAGCAATCAGCAGGTGCGACACTGCGAAGCTGTTGATGACCTAAATTAATTAACACTTGATAAATGACTTTTGGATATTAGAGATCAACTTGCGATATGGCAGAGGTGACTAACAGAAAATTAACTTCTAACCTCTGTCTCGGCAAGAAAATAGAACTTGTCAATTTTTTAAATGAATAGAAATTTGATTGCTGACTTGAAGGTCGTGATGTTCATAGCACTTTGGCATTATAAAGTGATTTTACTATAAATTGCCTGTCCATTTATCACAACAGATGTTATTCGAAAAGATAGTGAGCCAAATTTATATCATTAACTCCAGAATAAAGTGAAATGATTAGTACGTCTATATTTATTTATTTTTGTTCTTTTTCTGGAATATTAAATAATTATTTCTTTAGATGTACAAGAATTTGCAATAAATATGATAGAATACTCCAAGATAAACACCTGTAAATGTATACATTGATTATATTTATTGACTGTAAGTTTGTTCCATCGATCTTTCAACACACATTCGAAAGAGAAAGCTTCTCGAGATTAAATGTTAATTTTCATTAGTTTTTTTTATAACATGAATATTCATTATATTTTCCTTTCTTTTATTTACATTTTAAAATAATTACATTACGTTTTACTGTTCTAAATATCTTCCTGATATTATGCATTTGCATGTGTGTTTTATTCGGTCTGCAAGAGTGACCAAGTGAGATGCGCGCTCACTCGTACACTTTAACGATTCAACTAGAAATGAAAGTGGTTTCAGCAGAACTGTTTAAATGCTACGAAAGTATAAACGGCTTGTCTATACACGAATCTTGTGTTCATTACTTCATAACTGGTTTCGTTTTGTTTCTTTGTATTTTGTGGTTATTTAAAAAAAAATTATTATTCGCCATGAACAGGTGTCGTAAGGAACTGTCACCTTTACAGTGACAAATGTGGAATGTAAAAGTAGTTTCGAATTTAATTTTAAGTTAAATTAAAAGACATATTCAAGTGATGACTAAAATGACAATTAAATAACCAAACAAAACCAGAAAATAGTAAAAATAGCGGAGAAAGACGTAGCAATGCAATAAAGCAGAGTAGAAAAAAGATATTGTTGTAGGGTGAGGGGGGATAAATTGGGGAATCTGGGGATGTAGGAAAAGAGTCATATCGAGTAGTGCTACAATTAAGTGTAAATCAAAAGTTTACAAGTGAAGATAGATGCTACAGCTCGGGCATAAATCTCAAGGAAGCCTGTACCCCTTCGAGAACATGCCCCCCCCCCGATTGCGGTTAGGGAAATGCCTCCTTAGGTTTATCCTTTGGGTAGTATCATCAAAATCATTTGGGTAGTAAAGAGGTGATAAAATATATTTCGCAGAACAAACAAGCATAAGTCCACTTTTTCAAGAAACTGGCGATATTTTCTATGATGATTCTAAATTTATTTCCCCATACTTGTTACATCATCATCAGTGAGTGTAGCACAAACATTTTAAACTATAGTTTAGTGTTGGTGTTAATCCTGCTATTTAGACTATCACAAGAAAGACAGTAACTACGCAAGAATTATGGCTTGCTTTATAGCTGTTCGACATACAGACGCAATCGTTCACCTCAAATTTATTATAATCATATATTTTCTTGGAATAGTACGCAATTCTATTTTTATATGTGTAATATTTTTGATACTATATTTCGCACTTTGTATTGGTAGCAACATCATATTATCGTTTCCTAGAAATGTTCTTAACATCCTCTGGCTTTCTTTATTTTCCAAACTGAATATAGACCCCTAGTTAGATTTACGCTACTTTTGTAATCGTGAAGGTAACCTATATTTAGGCTTAAGTCATTGAGCTAGTGATTCAAGGAGAGTAAAACACCTGTTGGGAGCCTAAACACCTGTTGGGAGCCTAAACACTTGTTGGGAGCCCAAACACCTGTTGGGAGCCTAAACACCTGTTGAGAGCCTAAATACCTGTTGAGACCCTAAACACCTGTTTGGATCCTAAACACATGTTGGTAGCCTAAACACCTGTTGGGAGCTTAAACACATGTTGGGAGCCTATACACCTGTTGGGAGTCCAAACACCTGTTGGGAGCCTAAATACCTGTTGGGAGCTTAAACACCTGTTGGGAGCCTAAACACCTGTTGGGAGCCTAAACACCTGTTGGTAGAATAAATACCTGTTTGGATCCTAAACACCTGTTGGTAGCCTAAACACCTGTTGGGAGCCTAAACACATGCTGGGAGCCTAAACACCTGTTGGTAGCCTAAACACCGGTTGGGAGTTTAAAACACCTGTTGGGAGCCTAAACACCTGTTGGGACCTAAACGCCTGTTGGGATCCTAAACACCTGTTGGGAGCCTAAACACCTGTTGGGAGCCTAAACACATGCTGGGAGCCTAAACACCTGTTGGGAGCCTATACACAAGTTGGGAGCCTAAAAACCTGTTGGGACCTAAACGCCTGTTGGGAGCCTAAACACCGGTTGGGAGTTTAAAACACCTGTTGGGAGCCTAAACACCTGTTGGGAGCCTAAACACCTGTTGGGAGCCTAAACACCTGTTGGGATCCTAAACACCTGTTGGGAGCCTAAACACCTGTAAGGAGCCTAAACACCTGTTGGGAGCCTTAACACCTGTTGGGAGCCTAAACACCTGTTTGGAGCCTAAACACCTGTTGGGAGCCTAAACACCTGTTGGGAGCCTTAACACCTGTTGGGAGCCTAAACACCTGTTTGGAGCCTAAACACCTGTTGGGAGCCTATACACCTGTTGGGAGCCTAAACACCTGTTTGGAGCCTAAACACCTGTTGGGAGCCTAAACACCTGTTGGGAGCCTTAACACCTGTTTGGAGCCTAAACACCTGTTGGGAGCCTTAACACCTGTTGGGAGCCTTAACACCTGTTGGGAGCCTTAACACCTGTTGGGAGCCTTAACACCTGTTGGGAGCCTTAACACCTGTTGGGAGCCTAAACACCTGTTGGGAGCCTTAACACCTGTTTGGAGCCTAAACACCTGTTGGGAGCCTAAACACCTGTTTGGAGCCTAAACACCTGTTGGGAGCCTAAACACCTGTTGGGAGCCTAAACACCTGTTGGGAGCCTAAACACCTGTTGGGAGCCTAAACACCTGTTTGGAGCCTAAACACCTGTTTGGAGCCTAAACACCTGTTGGGAGCCTAAACACCTGTTGGGAGCCTAAACACCTGTTGGGAGCCTAAACACCTGTTGGGAGCCTAAACACCTGTTGGGAGCCTAAACACCTGTTGGGAGCCTAAACACCTGTTGGGAGCCTAAACACCTGTTGGGAGCCTAAACACCTGTTGGGAGCCTAAACACCTGTTTGGAGCCTAAACACCTGTTGGGATCCTAAACACCTGTTGGGAGCCTAAACACCTGTAAGGAGCCTAAACACCTGTTGGGAGCCTTAACACCTGTTGGGAGCCTAAACACCTGTTTGGAGCCTAAACACCTGTTGGGAGCCTAAACACCTGTTGGGAGCCTTAACACCTGTTGGGAGCCTAAACACCTGTTTGGAGCCTAAACACCTGTTGGGAGCCTATACACCTGTTGGGAGCCTAAACACCTGTTTGGAGCCTAAACACCTGTTGGGAGCCTTAACACCTGTTGGGAGCCTTAACACCTGTTGGGAGCCTATACACCTGTTGGGAGCCTAAACACCTGTTGGGAGCCTTAACACCTGTTGGGAGCCTTAACACCTGTTGAGAGCCTAAACACCTGTTTGGAGCCTAAACACCTGTTGGGAGCCTATACACCTGTTGGGAGCCTATACACCTGTTGGGAGCCTAAACACCTGTTTGGAGCCTAAACACCTGTTGGGAGCCTAAACACCTGTTGGGAGCCTTAACACCTGTTTGGAGCCTAAACACCTGTTGGGAGCCTTAACACCTGTTGGGAGCCTTAACACCTGTTGGGAGCCTTAACACCTGTTGGGAGCCTTAACACCTGTTGGGAGCCTTAACACCTGTTGGGAGCCTAAACACCTGTTGGGAGCCTTAACACCTGTTTGGAGCCTAAACACCTGTTGGGAGCCTAAACACCTGTTTGGAGCCTAAACACCTGTTGGGAGCCTAAACACCTGTTGGGAGCCTAAACACCTGTTGGGAGCCTAAACACCTGTTGGGAGCCTAAACACCTGTTTGGAGCCTAAACACCTGTTTGGAGCCTAAACACCTGTTGGGAGCCTAAACACCTGTTGGGAGCCTAAACACCTGTTGGGAGCCTAAACACCTGTTGGGAGCCTAAACACCTGTTGGGAGCCTAAACACCTGTTGGGAGCCTAAACACCTGTTGGGAGCCTAAACACCTGTTGGGAGCCTAAACACCTGTTTGGAGCCTAAACACCTGTTTGGAGCCTAAACACCTGTTGGGAGCCTAAACACCTGTTGGGAGCCTAAACACCTGTTGGGAGCCTAAACACCTGTTGGGAGCCTAAACACCTGTTGGGAGCCTAAACACCTGTTGGGAGCCTAAACACCTGTTGGGAGCCTAAACACCTGTTGGGAGCCTAAACACCTGTTGGTAGCCTAAACACCTGTTGGGAGCCTAAACACCTGTTGGGAGCCTAAACACCTGTTGGGAGCCTAAACACCTGTAAGGAGCCTAAACACCTGTTGGGAGCCTAAACACCTGTTGGGAGCCTAAACACCTGTTGGGAGCCTAAACACCTGTAAGGAGCCTAAACACCTGTTGGGAGCCTAAACACCTGTTGGGAGCCTAAACACCTGTTGGGAGCCTAAACACCTGTAAGGAGCCTAAACACCTGTTGGGAGCCTTAACACCTGTTGGGAGCCTAAACACCTGTTGGGAGCCTAAATACCTGTTGGGAGCCTAAACACCTGTTGGGAGCCTAAACACCTGTTGGGAGCCTTAACACCTGTTGGGAGCCTAAACACCTGTTGGGAGCCTTAACACCTGTTGGGAGCCTAAACACCTGTTGGGAGCCTAAACACCTGTTGGGAGCAAGTAAAATCGATGATAGGAACTTATAAACTCGAAGCCTTGAGGGGAAAGGCAACCCACACACCGTGCCTACTTTCTATCACTAGGACGTGAAGAAAGGACATTAGACACTTCCCCTCCCCAAGTTCCTTCATTCATAACAACTTTAAATCATTTTTAAATTTAAGTCAAGGTAATTTCAGAAAATATTTTTAGTATTTTATATATAAACGTTACTATCCTTAATCATTCAAGAGTTTACGTCTGTAATACACTAGAACGACGTTTCTAAAAATGTATTCAGTTATGGTGAATTAAAAATACAACACACCTCCCAAAATGGACGTCTTCGTACCTCCTAAGTCTTATATAGTATTTATTAAACAGAACGATTGTAAAGATATTCATAAAAAATTTTTTTACTATCTTTAAAGGATTTATTAGTCAATAGTAAATAGAATTTAAAGGATTATTTATTAAATGCTAATGTAATGTTTTAACATATAATGTTTACTTTCAAGATATTCTAAACAAATAAACCCTACAGTGTACATTAATAATACACTTAAAGGAGGGACTTACTTAACCATAGATAGGTCTATTTCATTCGATGCAAAAGGTAACATTCACATAATAATTATTAAACGGGTAGGCTTTAGTAAAAATATGCAATAATATTGTCAGTAAATGTAAACAAAACTAGAATTAAAATTAGAAGGGTATTTGAAAGTCAGGAAGTGGAACGCCATTCGTCAGTGTGTTGTGCAGAAAGTGTAGGAAGAAAGATGGTGAAATAAAGAAGAATGATTAAGAGGATAAGTCTTTCGACTCAACCTCCTTATCCAAGAACACGAAGACAGATCCTTAATATGGAGTATCTCCTGTCCAGCGTACCATCACGAATTCAACCTCATACTCGTGACTCCTGCCTGGGTGACTAGCGTCAGTCTCGAGACAGGGGGTGCTTGCTTAGTGCTACGATCCATTGTACCAATATGCAAGAGTCATGGGACGAGAAAAACTCCAACCTCATACTCGTGACTCCTGCCTGGGTGACTAGCGTCAGTCTCGAGACAGGGGGTGTTTGCTTAGTGCTACGATCCATGGTACCAATATGCAAGAGTCATGGGACGAGAAAAACTCCAACCTCATACTCGTGACTCCTGCCTGGGTGACTAGCGTCAGTCTCGAGACAGGGGTGCTTGCTTAGTGCTACGATCCATGGTACCAATATGCAAGAGTCATGGGACGAGAAAAACTCCAACCTCATACTCGTGACTCCTGCCTGGGTGACTAGCGTCAGTCTCGAGACAGGGGGTGTTTGCTTAGTGCTACGATCCATGGTACCAATATGCAAGAGTCATGGGACGAGAAAAACTGCAACCTCATACTCGTGACTCCTGCTTGGGTGACTAGCGTCAGTCTCGAGACAGGGGGTGCTTGCATAGTGCTACGATCCATGGTACCAATATGCAAGAGTCATGGGACGAGAAAAACTGCAACCTCATACTCGTGACTCCTGCTTGGGTGACTAGCGTCAGTCTCGAGACAGGGGGTGTTTGCTTAGTGCTACGATCCATGGTACCAATATGCAAGAATCATGGGACGAGAAAAACTCCAACCTCATACTCGTGACTCCTGCCTGGGTGACTAGCGTCAGTCTCGAGACAGGGGGTGCTTGCTTAGTGCTACGATCCATGGTACCAATATGCAAGAGTCATGGGACGAGAAAAACTCCAACCTCATACTCGTGACTCCTGCCTGGGTGACTAGCGTCAGTCTCGAGACAGGGGGTGCTTGCTTAGAGCTACGATCCATGGTACCAATATGCAAGAGTCATGGGACGAGAAAAACTCCAACCTCATACTCGTGACTCCTGCCTGGGTGACTAGCGTCAGTCTCGAGACAGGGGTGCTTGCATGGTGCTACGATCCATGGTACCAATATGCAAGAGTCATGGGACGAGAAAAACTCCAACCTCATACTCGTGACTCCTGCCTGGGTGACTAGCGTCAGTCTCGAGACAGGGGGTGCTTGCATGGTGCTACGATCCATGGTACCAATATGCAAGAGTCATGGGACGAGAAAAACTCCAACCTCATACTCGTGACTCCTGCCTGGGTGACTAGCGTCAGTCTCGAGACAGGGGGTGTTTGCATAGTGCTACGATCCATGGTACCAATATGCAAGAGTCATGGGACGAGAAAAACTCCAACCTCATACTCGTGACTCCTGCCTGGGTGACTAGCGTCAGTCTCGAGACAGGGGGTGTTTGCATAGTGCTACGATCCATGGTACCAATATGCAAGAGTCATGGGACGAGAAAAACTCCAACCTCATACTCGTGACTCCTGCCTGGGTGACTAGCGTCAGTCTCGAGACAGGGGGTGCTTGCATGGTGCTACGATCCATGGTACCAATATGCAAGAGTCATGGGACGAGAAAAACTCCAACCTCATACTCGTGACTCCTGCCTGGGTGACTAGCGTCAGTCTCAAGACAGGGGTGCTTGCATGGTGCTACGATCCGTGGTACCAGTATGCAAGAATCATGAGAAGAAACAAACTCCAACCTGATACTACAGTTTCAACCGCTTTTTCAGAACTACTCGTGGCTAGTAGAACCTTACAAACCGGTTACTGAACAGGAGTGGTGAAGAGAAATATGACAACCCTGTTAGTTAAAGTTTTACAAAAACTACTGCCTGATTGGGCGTACCCAGTGAAGTTTGTCTAATTATATAGTAGCTCTAGAAGAAGGAAACTATCCGAAACGCGTCAGCAAATACAGACCAACTCAGCTACGAATGTCTTATAAACTTGTGTCCAAAAATGTTTATTCTTATTATTTATTAAATATATAGTTCTACAATGAAATTAAATTAATAGAATGTAAGACATAATCTATAAGCATATGTATAAGCAAAAGCTGTGATTTCTTATTTTAATTCTAATTTTTCTTGAATTTCGAGATCAGTGGGAGTAAAATGCCAAGTATTGTACAACTGACAAAAACATAACATCTCGGCATTAAATTGACGGAAAAACATTTGTGGAGAAAGTCGAAGAGCAAATTAATGACATTACTTTCTATGTTACGCAATAAGTATTAAACTCACTTTTAGCAGCCCATATCGATCCGTTCGTCAGTGACGTCAGGTAAACCTTCATGTCCAGCTTACAGTCTGTCGACAACCTGCGAGCACCGGGAAGAAGGTTAGGTCTCCAACGATGAGGGTTGTACACGTCCAGCAACCACTCCACGCCAGTTTGCGTCCGGATGCCCAAGTCTTTCAACGCCTCCAGGACAGTGTCGCCGTCTTGTTCTGTGACAGTCTGCGGCCTTTGCGTCACAGATTTCTGTAGTTTCTGTATCACGTCCATTTTCCGCAAACCGGAAGTCGTCGTCGCGTCCGTCGTCGAATTATCTTCTTGTAGAAAATAATCGTTCCCGAATTTCTTGATCAGGTCTTCCATCATGGCGCTGTTGGCGGAACTGTCGGGCGGCGATAGGTCCAGGACTCGTCTCCCGGCCGCCACCAACAGTGTTTCGTACTCATCGTTCCCATACAGCTCTAGTTTTGTATCATTGACCCCTATTTGTGAACTGTTCGGCTTTGTCACTGTTTCACTTAAAACCGGTTCACTTTCGTTCGATTTCGTTACCACATTTAGCGATACACTGTTACTAACCAATACAAGGGCGCACAATAAAAATGTCGGCATTTTAGTCCAACGCACTACCTTCACTATCATTTTATATAAGTTTTTTCCAACAAACACTATATAGCAACCGATTTGGCTGGCTGGGTCTGCGTAGAATCTGTAAAGAAAAACATTAAAACATTATTTAAAGTTACATCACGAGTCCAAAGACCCTCTTAATGTTTTTAACAATTTTATAATAAACACTTTTAAACCTAAATAATAACATGTTTTCTTCTAAGTTAAGCACAGTGCAAACTACACATTTTGTAAAGGCAATTTCTGTATGAAAAATCGTTTAATTTGTTGCATTTGTATAGATTTAAGCTTTCTACACTTTTAGCCATAAATTAAAAACGTACAAAATTTAGGCAATACAAGGTTGAAATTTGCATCCAAAATATTCCTAATAACAATTCACGCTAGTCAACTTTCTTCGGAGAAAGTTGGCCACTTTTGTTGCGTGGGGTGATTTCAAATTTCGTCCGGAATACGTTGTGTTTT
Organism: Prosapia bicincta; assembly: GCA_036971475.1. NCBI lineage: Eukaryota > Metazoa > Arthropoda > Insecta > Hemiptera > Cercopidae > Prosapia > Prosapia bicincta. The sequence goes on along the minus strand of JBAIZL010000033.1, from coordinate 937,063 downwards.
CAACAATAAATGAATGTTGTGTTTTTATTTAAAATAAAGTAATTAATTTTTATTATTAAAATATTTCTTTAAATCTTTTATCACTTATGTTCTGAAATATGTGTTGAGAAAATGTTTTATTCTTTTCGATCTTCAATTGAAATTTTGTGAACATTGGTAGGCCTACAATTAACCAGTGGTATAACTAATAAAACAAAACTCAATAGAATATTTCTTGTTTTTGTTTTGTTTAAAGTGTTTTGTTAATTGTAATAATTTTCAAAACTAATTTATAGTAATTTTCTGTCGTTCCAAAAATTATTAGATTTTATATTTAATTGCTAGTTTAGAAAACTGTTGGAAACCGGTTTTAGAAAGACAATGTCACGATTTGAGACTTACCTGTTTTTATATATTTATTTTAATCTATAGCTATATTTGTTGGGAACCCCCTCCCATCTTCCGCCCCCGTCCCAGAATCCTCCTGGACCCTCCATAACACCAATCTCTAACGCTCTATCCTCTCTCGCCTAACTCCATTACATTAAGTTATAGCTATATACACATTACTACACAACACCTACACTACACACATGTATCACATGTGAAAAAATTTATTTCTTATGTCATGTTAAAAAAAAATAATAATAAAAAAATCAGCCCAGTCCCACACAAATTAATAAACGTAGTCCCCCAGCATAAAAACCTGATCCGTACCACCCAATAAAACGTCCTGGAATTGGAGAATCCTCTCCTCCGATCCAGCCCGAACCAAAAAGCCCTGATCCCATATTCCTACCCGCAGCCATTGTAGCGTGACAGACGCTGCATAACCTCGGGGGCCACCCAACCCCCTCCTTCTCCGACTGACTGACTATTTGTTGGGATTTCAATAAAACCCTAAACCTAAATAAAATGGCAAATAAATATAATTATATCGTTTTTAAACCTTAGAGTTTACAGAAGACGAGTGTAATAATTTTTTCAGTTTAAAAAATTAGATTTTAAATTTATATCAGAATGTAAATTAAAACAAAAAATTTACTTTTTAATTATTTACAAACAATATTCACTAAAAATGGTGTTGGTAGATTTTCAAAGTAAATTTTATAATTTTCTCCGGATATTTTAAGAAAAAATTTTCCAAAAGCAATTAATAGCACGGAAGCGTAATTATAATTAATAAATAATTATAAACCCTCGCTACAAAATAGTTACACAATCTTTATTTACATTTTGCTAACAGTTACCACCATCAGAGGGTTACGAAATGACAGACCTTTTTGTTGATGTAAAAACTTTTTTGTTGATTCTGTGTTAGCGAATTTTATATGAAGGTTGTGTGGCTATTTTGTAGCAAGGGTTTATAATTATATTTTGTAACAAGAGATGATTAAGAAAATATGTGAGTTACCATAACCTAATCTGCAGGGGTATGCTGGCCATTACGTCCAGTTGAGGTTCGGGTATGAATCAAGGCTCGAGTGAATCAGAGGATGAGAGGACGTTCCTAAAAAGGTCATCCCACAGGTGACTAATGTTACAAAAGTCACGTGTGACTGATATAACATGTGACTAAGGCACATATACGTCCTTAGTATAAAATACCGCTCGACTAAGGTTTATAAGTTTTACAAACTTAAAAAATACTATTAAAATAGTTTTAAAAATAATTGAATTTTTATCCTTTTTATTCACCTTACATTGTTTTCATACTTTTTGATTTCTTTCTATATGAAAGTTAAATTTACTATATGAAATTTTAAGTTTCTATATGAAATTTAAATAAATTTAAACCTTCTGTATGAAATATAAACATTCTGCGTGAAATTTAATCCTTCTATATGAAATTTAAACTTTATATATGAAATTAAAACCTATTATATAAAATTTAAGGTTTGTATATGATATTTAAATAAATGTAAACCTTTTGTATGAAGTATAAACATTCTACGTGAAATTTAAACCTTCTATATGAAATTAAAACCTCTAAATGAAATTTAAACCTTCCATATGAAATGTAAACCTCTATATGAATTTTAAACTTTCAATATGAAATTCCGGACTTCTTTTTTCCAAAGCTCTCTACAAGGCTCAACTCTCTCTCTCTCTCTCTCTCCCACCCTCTCTCTCTCCTTTCGAGCGAGAGAGAGAGAATACATGCCTGTCGGTCGCTCTTAAATGAGCTTAGTCAAATACTTTGTGAAAGATTATCGGATCTTACCCATTGTTGCAACATATAACACTTTCCTGATTTAAAACCTTTAACTAAATTAAAAATAAACACTTAACAAATGACTGGTCTTGTAACTAGAAGAGGTGAAAATTGACGTGTTTACGAAAACTTGTTAAACAGTAGACTATACTTGTACTTTCAGGCACAGGCTAGCAACTTTTCCCAAACACGTCCTTCGCGGCTCTTTCTTTCTCTCCCCCTCTCCTGTTCCATTGTTTGGCAGGAAGTTTAGAATATTAGGTACTACGATTTAAATTAGCGCCTATATGCCGCACCCAAGGACCACCCATGAATGACGTCTTTGTATCTAACGGATACTCACAGAATGCAACGGATTCAGGTTGTCTGTTTGTACGCCGTCTCTCAGTGAAATCGTATCTTTGTAACTAACGGATACTCACAGAATGCAACGGATTCAGGTTGTCTGTTTGTACGCCGTCTCTCAATGAAATCGTATCTTTGTATCTAACGGATACTCACAGAATGCAACGGATTCAGGTATGTCTGTTTGTACGCCGTCTCTCATGAAATCGTATCTTTGTATCTAACGAATACTCACAGAATGCAACGGATTCAGGTATGTCTGTTTGTACGCCGTCTCTCAATGAAATCGTATCTTTGTATCTAACGGATACTCACAGAATGCAACGGATTCAGGTATGTCTGTTTGTACGCCGTCTCTCAATGAAATCGTATCTTTGTATCTAACGGATACTCACAGAATGCAACGGATTCAGGTATGTCTGTTTGTACGTCGTCCCTCAATGAAATCGTATCTTTGTATCTATCGGATACTCACAGAATGCAACGGATTCAGGTATGTCTGTTTGTACGCCGTCTCTCAATGAAATCGTATCTTTCTATCTAACGGATACTCACAGAATGCAACGGATTCAGGTATGTCTGTTTGTACGCCGTCTCTCAATGAAATCGTATCTTTGTATCTAACGGATACTCACAGAATGCAACGGATTCAGGTATGTCTGTTTGTACGCCGTCTCTCAATGAAATCGTATCTTTGTATCTAACGGATACTCACAGAATGTAACGGATACAGGTATGCCTGTTTGTACGCCGTCTCTCAATGAAATCGTATTTTATGCATTATATTCAGATAGTGTATTACGTATATAAACTTTAAAAATATTTGTAATAAAAATTTATTTTCATTGATTCAGGAAAATTTATGTCACTATTGTTTTTTGAGTTACTTGTAAACCGTAAAAACACCTGAATAGTTGGTTTTAACTGTCACTATTTACTTGGAATAAACTGTGGACTTATATTAATATAATACTCAAAAACCTCTTACCAAAAATATTTTTGTTTTAACTTGATGTACGTTTCGGTTAACAAGTAACCATCCTCAAAGGCATAACAAACAAGACATGTTTTTTTTTTACTACAGTCAGTAATAAAACCAGTGTCTCTGAAGAATCTAAAAGGAATGGGAATACAGAAGAGGATTTAGGTGAGTCACTAGTTCCATCGTGGGAAATCTAGTGTGAGGAGGTAAATTTTACTACCAACCTGTGTGACTACTACTACTGTCACATGTGTGTTCTTTAACAGACAAAGTAAACTTTTGTTTACTCACAGTTTTGTTGTGTTCTTTCACGGTCTAACCATAAGATTAAGGTTTGTGCATGTTGTTCAGTTTAGCTAAATTATATATTCGTTAAAAATATAAACATAACTTTCAGACGTCGCGTGTGGCACTTTGTCACTAGTTCCATCGTGGGAAATCTAGTGTGCGGAGGTAAATTTTACTACCAACCTGTGTGACTACTACTACTGTCACATGTGTGTTCTTTAACAGACAAAGTAAACTTTTGTTTACTCACAGTTTTGTTGTGTTCTTTCACGGTCTAACCATAAGATTAAGGTTTGTGCATGTTGTTCAGTTTAGCTAAATTATATATTCGTTAAAAATATAAACATAACTTTCAGACGTCGCGTGTGGCACTTTGTCACTAGTTCCATCGTGGGAAATCTAGTGTGCGGAGGTAAATTTTACTACCAACCTGTGTGACTACTACTACTGTCACATGTGTGTTCTTTAACAGACAAAGTAAACTTTTGTTTACTCACAGTTTTGTTGTGTTCTTTCACGGTCTAACCATAAGATTAAGGTTTGTGCATGTTGTTCAGTTTAGCTAAATTATATATTCGTTAAAAATATAAACATAACTTTCAGACGTCGCGTGTGGCACTTTGTCACTAGTTCCATCGTGGGAAATCTAGTGTGCGGAGGTAAATTTTATTACCAACCTGTGTGACTACTACTACTGTCACATGTGTGTTCTTTAACAGACAAAGTAAACTTTTGTTTACTCACAGTTTTGTTGTGTTCTTTCACGGTCTAACCATAAGATTAAGGTTAGTGCATGTTGTTCAGTTTAGCTAAATTATATATTCGTTAAAAATATAAACATAACTTTAATACGTCGCGTGTGGCACTTTGTCAGAGGTGGGGAAAATACATAACGACCCCCCTTATCTGAGGTACCGCAAAGAGTCATGGCGTTTCTGTACAGGGCAGACCTACAATCGGGGTAGGGGTGTAATGTCCAATAAGGACATAGGGTTAACCCATTTAATACAGGTGGTAGTTGTCAGGTAACCCTGTGACAATCAGAAGACCAGAAACTAAGACTCGTGGCCTCTGCAGCGATACGGGAGTGCTGTGTTATTACTTGCTGTGATAGGGAAACAAACTAATTTGTTAATATACTCATCTTCATTTCTATTAGGAATATTTCTATATGTTTGTGTACAGTTTTCTGCCTTTCCTAACGTTACAATATTTGTCTCTGTTTACGCGTTTCGGAGTGACTCCATTTTCAAAACTTAAATCGTACTTAAATCCATTTAAGTTTTGAAAATGGAGTCATTCCGAAACGCGTTAACAGAGAAAAATATTGTAACGTTTGGAGAAGCAGAAAACTGTACTGAAATAATAAATACACAAAAACCTCTTAACCACAAACTTTCTTTATTTTTACCCTAAAGGGTACAAGGGTAAAATAAAGAAAGTTTGTGGTTAAGAGGTTTTTGTGTATTTATTATTAAATTCAACCACAGTAGGCCTATATTCCTAATAAATAGTAACTGTACTGGGAACAAACTAGTGTCCAAAATTTTGCACTAATTAAATATATTTATGTTGTAATCGTTATCTAAATATCGCTATTTACTTTACTATTTATTATCTCGAATAACTGTATAATATTAATTAATTAATCACAATAACAACAGAAAATATACCCAAAAAAATGATTTAATAATAATAAAACTCTACTTTCGAATTTAAATGTATATTAGGAATTGTGGTGACCACAGCAAAAGGTAAGGATAAATGTGCACAGATAGTTGAGTGTTCCAGGTGTGTTGAAGCAAGGGTTAGGCAAGTGACGGAAATAGAAGATTTGATAATAGGAAAAGGGTTACTTAAACCAGAAGGGCCCACGCTACCTGGACCTAAGGGTGGTTCCATAAAGGTTCCTTATATTACTCTTCAACAGGGTATTCCATTGTTGTATTCCGCTCGATTACACTCATTACTTAGCCCTTCACGTTTAGTGAAGGCACTTTTAGTTAGCAGATAACTACGTATGTTTGACAATATTACTGCGTTCCGTCAAAACATTTCAAAAAATTGTATGAAAAGTTTTCTAAAAGACTATAAACTGGTGAAACCATCAATAAAATGTGTGAAGTGTGGTGCAATGATGTCTTAATCGTGGAGCAAAGGACAATATGATTTATAAATGTGGGATGCGTAAGTGCAGAGCTAAAAAACACGTGAGGAACAATACCATTTTTGGAATAGCTCAAGTTACTCCACTTCAATCGCTCACAGTTCTGATAGCGTGGATATTGGAAACGATTTTATTATTGTTTGTGAAACGGGACTTTCGCGGCCTGCAGTGGGGAAGCTGATAAATGCTTTCAGGGAGATTCTCGTGGTTTGGCTTCTGGAAAATTCAACTAAAATAGCTGGCGCAGGAGAAAATGTTGAAGTGGATAAAAACGCGTTTGGGAAACGTAAGTACAATCGTGGGAGTTTGAGCAAAACTCGTTGGGTAGTTGGTGGTATAGATAGAGTAGTGAAAAGTGTTGAAAAAAGGGATTCAGCTACATTACTGCAAATAATAACGGAAAATGTGGAGCCTGGGACGACAGTCATTACTGATATGTGGAGGGGTACAATTCTCTGACTCAATATGGATATTTACACAAAACTGTCAATCACTCTCTCAATTTTGTTTGTCCTGGTGGTCGTAACGTGCATACGCAGACCATAGAAAGTCATTGGGCTAAGATAAAACGTGAATAATAGGTCGAATGGCAGCCACTACTTTGTGGCAGAAACATACCTTGTGGAATACGTATGGAGAAGTATTGTTTTGCCAGAACAGTTTGAAGATTTTTTTAAGGCAATCAATTTGTTCTTCATTCAATGATTATGTATGTATGTATGTATATATATATATATATATATATATATATATATATATATATATATATATATATATATATATTTATGTCATAGAATAGAATAAACTAAACAGCGCTAATTCCTGTCACGATGTAAACACTAGATAGGTAGTTTAGATGTGGTAGATTAGGAAGACAAATAACATAATGCTACTTTTAGCAGCTTCATATAAATATAAATGGCTACATAAGACTCCAAGATTAAGAAGAAATATGACAAGGCTCTCTGGGCCGCTTTGGGTAAAATGGGAAAATTGTTCCATAAATAGTTTACTATTTTAAATCAATAATTTTGTATATTACTTGGAGCTGCAGGAGAAGCATTCTACTCTGAAATGGAATAGCCGTCAAAAACTTCATAAAATTTTGTGTATGTATTTTGTTTTAGTTTAATAATTAATTTTTATATGCTGTAAAAATAAGGTTTATTAGATATAATAATTAAGTTATTTTTGTTGGTGGTTCGCTTTTTATACGAAGTACAGTATATATGGCCAAAGTGTAACAGCGTTTGCTCAAGTATAATCTTTGAGCTTCAGCTTACCGAGTCGCTGAGTTGCTGGTTTGCAAAAGTGCCTTTAATAAAGAGAAAGGCCCACCAATATTTCCATCCAAGTGGAAAAGTTAAAATTCAATAACAATAGGCGACCAAATGGTCGAAATTTAATAACAATAGGCGACCGCCGAGGGTATAGCACAAACTCTACGTCTTGTTGGTGGGCCCGTCTGGTTTCCTTAACCCTAGGAAGTAACTAACCTTAGTTCCCAAAGTACTCATTTATAATAAATAAATTAAATACTTGTGGCTTTTGGGATCTTATTGTGATTTATTTATAACTTAAAAGAGATTTTATTTAACACTTTTCAGACCCACATAGCAACATTTAACTAGCATTAATTTCACTATGAATAAAAACTGTTTGTCACTATATACAGACATCGGTTCAATAGTTTTTGCCTTAATGTCTATCTTCGTTAATTGTGGCTTGTATTACCTTATATATAAAAAATCTAATTCTTAAATTAAATTTAAGAAAAACAGTTCTAAAATTAAATTTATGTTTAGTGGAACTGTTAGTTCAAACTATGTTAGTATTTACAGGTGTAATTTGCAATAAACTTCGTCACGTGCAAAGTAACAATCTACTGAATCTGTGAGTTGGGGCATCCTAATATGTTTTAATTACGATGTACATCCATAAACTTCAACATAAAATAACTATAAATAGTAACATATTAATTTATATATTAAATGAACAAAACCTCTTACCGACGTATAAACTTTTTAATTACTTAACTTTCAAATTTCGGTTTCGATTGCCAAGCTATCATCTTCAGACGATTCTGTTAATGAAATATTATTATTATAATTTAATATTAATATTATTAACCTTAATTAAATAATATATTATAATTATTTTATTCAGATTCCTCTGAAGATTGTTTGGCAATCGAAATGAAAACTTGGAAGTTAGGTTATAATAAATTAATGTTTGTGACAAATAGGTTTTATTTATTTAATAAAAAAGTAAGCCGCATTTGCTTAATGTTGTTACAGTAATCTATACCTTAACCTTAATGTTATTTATACATTTTTTAAATTTGTATAACAAAAAGAATTACCGTTTAGAATTGTCTTGATTTTTTTAATTTAACAAGCACAAATATTTAACAGGATGTAAATTTCCCTACGCTCTATTCCTTCTTTAGCATGTATCTACTGAATAATGATCGATTATTTATTTTCGCACCTTGTGTGTGTGTGTGTGTGTGTGTGTGTTTGTGTGTGTAATATATATTCTATTACACCTTACAAGTAATGCAATTATTTAGAAATGCACCGATATAATACTGTTCCCAGTGTATAAACAGCAGCAACTTTGCACGTTTTGGAATAATATTATCTTGTAATAGGTATTTATATTATCTTAGTACTATTATCAATATTAACTAATAATACCTTGACATTTTCTTAACGTAATAATAATAATAATATTATCACCAACAAATAGTAATAATATCTATAGTTATAAATATTATAATATTATCTTATTTTAGTAATGTGTTCTATTTACAAAGTAAATTTGTATGAGTGTTTCTTTACCTCCCACGCTTAGCCCATTAAAAGTTTTCAAAACGCGAGGAACAATCAAATATAACAACGACATGAATAAAAGATTTGAAGTAAAGAGCAAGTGAAAGCTTATTAGAAATATATATTTATGAAATTAAAAAATGAATTATTTAGTGTAAGTACGAAACGTCCTTAATTTATAAATTAACGTTTTTTATTAAAATTAACAGCAAGGTATCAAAATAACGAAAAAAGCATCATAACGATTAAGATATAATCTGTAAACAAAAAACAATCTTAAACAAAATTTTACGGCAAACATGTCTATCAAATTTTAGAAGGCTCTGGTGAGATTTTAAATGTCTATTAAATATTAATATTTTCTTAAAATATATATTTAATTAAAAAGTACAGCTAAATTAAATAAATACTTTAAAATAATAGTAAATTAAAAACAAAACATTATATAAAACTATATCGATACGTATAGATTGTTTATCAAATAAGTGTTCTAAAGACAAATTGTAGATTATCTAATAATCTATAGCCATAATATGCTATTTTTATTGGGGTTCTAAAGGGGGATACCATAGTGGTACCGGAACGTTGGGCAAATATTTTGAAAGTGTGGTCGTTATAAACCCTATATAGTTATAAACTAAAGACGTGAAATTATAAAAAATCCCAAGCAACTATTGGTTATTGTTTTCGTAAAAGAACCTGCAGGTTGCATATTTTAGAGGGTTTGTTCTGTTCAGAGGGCTTAAAGTAGCCGTGATATTTATAAAGAGTAAACAAAAACCGTTTTACAAACGTTGTTCCAAGCGTGTGTCTGGCATTTTAGGAATATTACAGTTTTTCAATATAATCATTTATGAATATCAAGACTTTTAAATAATAAAATTTATATTACGAAAAATTATTAAAATTTATACTTGAGTTAAAATTGTGAATATTATAAAAATATTTTATATCAAGTGAATTTATAAATACGTTATGAACATAATTTCCAATAGATGAGAATTATTAATTAAAAACAAGACGTACTAAAACTCGCTAAATATATATGTATATATAGGATATATATATATATATATATATATATATATATATTTATATATATATTAAATATGTTTTCTTGTACAATAATCAAAAGAACTGATGATGTACAAATACAAGAATTATTTATTAATTTTTATTATTCAAAGCTTTTTGTCGGCAAACAGTTCCAACATCATCAGGAATGAATCAAGCCAACATCATCAGTGCATTCCTGTTTCCTGTCGAAAACCTTTAAATAATAAAAATGAATAAATATTTGCTGTATGCGCATTGGCCTATCCCCAGTTATTTTGATATATATTAAATATTGTGATATGTTTTCTTGTAATATAATAATATAATTGATGAATAAAAAATTTTCAAATGCAATAATTGGTTAATTCATATATTGCAAAGGTTTTTGCCAATAAATGCATTAGCATCTTCAGGAAAAACGATCTATATGCTTTATTCGCCATTGTTTTTCCTAAAGTTGCTAATAGATTTACCGTTGAAAAGCTTTCAAATAATATATGAATAAACAATTATTGTATTTAAAATATTTTTATTCATTTACATATATATTCTTATATATATATATATATATATATATATATATATATATATTGTAAGAATATATTAAGAAAATATAAGATATTATATATATATCAGGAGCATTTGATATCTTTTATGTAATCATCAACAGAGAGAACACTAATATTTTAACCTTTTAAAAGAATTTATAGCGTTCTCTGGATGATGACTAAAAGTTATCGAAACGCTTTTCAAATAGATACTTTGTGTGTTTGAGTATGTGTCATTCTTATTCAATACTGTATTCGAATTTAATTTAAATTTTAGCACAATTTACGGAAGTGGGCTATTTCAAGCAATATACAAGTAAACAAAATTTGTATTTTTTAAAAATAATTTCACAACTGTATCATTTGAGTGTCAACGTTAAATTTTATTAAAACAATTTTCAGTTTATATAAGAGAAAATAATTCTTCAACGTTCATTCATTAATTATTCGATTATTTAATTATTAAAATTTATTAATAAAACAATAAAAAGTAAAATTGCATTGCAAAACTAAAGAAATAAGACTATAAAGCCTACTTGCGTCACTGGCACACACTAACCAAGGCACTGGCGGCGTATCACACAATACTGCCTCTATGATTGCGCGGACACTCGAAGCAACTGACCGTCTTGGTCCAGTATCGATTAATGACCGCCAGAAAGGAAAAAACAACACGGAGCCGTAAAATAGAGAGTGAACTATCTGGTTGTGCTCCCCACTGGAGGAAAGTGAACGCGCCAACAGACGAGGTTCGATCATGCAACGTCGGAAGAAAGTGAAACTGCCGCCGACTAGGCCGTATCAGCTGACTGGCGGACGGACGCTGGGGGTGGCCGTAGGCAGGTTTTATAACGGGCAAGGTTAATCTGGAAACTTTTAAACGCACAAAATTTAATTTGCCTTGGTGTTGTTGGATGCCACTATGTTTTTTTTTAATGAACTGATTCTGCTAAAGGTGTTGGTTTTAAATTTGACTCAACAACTTTATTTCACTGTGAAACCGTTAACATTCAAGTAAATTCCCCCTTAGGTCAGCAAAGGTAAATTCTATTGTAGTCGCTTCTTATCATACGAGATAATTACAATTAATACAAATAAAGAAACATAACCTATGCATTCAAACAGCTGTTCTACCACATAACCTATAACATAAAATCACCTGTTTTTGAAATCATATGTTATCAGTTATTTTATGCCAATTGGGACGAAATAAGTATATTTCATGGCTTGCCACGTTTGTGAAACGTTTTTCTCCCATATAAAACTAAAATTAGTTCATTATATTTTATTAATTAACTAATGTTTGAAAAAACTGTATTAACATCAATTGTCATCCACTACAACTTTAAAAGATGTATTTGAACTTGAGAGGATAAATAAAAAGTATTTTATTAATGATGGAAATTTTGAACTAAATATAAATAATAAGAGTGTGAACTAAAAGAAGATATTGAAAAAGTATTGATCATAGTAAAGGAAAAATACTGTGAATTCTAGAAGCAAAATAAACAGTAATTGCCAATTACAGAAGAGTTGACAATTGTAGAAGAATAATATTTTTTTTATTTCGTAAAAAATTAGTTTCACTGGGAAAATGTCGACTTAAATCTAAACATTTAATTTGTTTCGTGTAATTTTTATTTAATTTATGAATATTTCTGACAGTCTACAGCCAAAATAAAAATGCAATTGAATTATTGTCTTCTGTCCTTTTTTCTTCTTTTCTTGCTCTTCCTATTCTTCTTTTTTTTCTTCATGTTCTTTGTTCCTCTTCATTTTTCTTCCTCTTATTCTTTCACTTCCTTTCAACTTCATTTTTTTATATTGATGTTATTTTTCTTTTTTCCGTTTGTTCTTTATGGCTCTTAATTTCCCTACCTTTTATTCTTTTCCTTCCGTTTATCTTCTTTCTATTTTTAATCTTTTCTTTCCCTTCCTGTTGTAGTTATTCTCCTTTTTTTTACTTTTTGTTCGTTATTTCTTCATTTCTCTTCCTTTTATGTTTTGCTGTTTTTATCTTGTCTTTGTTCTTCTTTCCTCTTCTTACATTTTTGCTTCTTATACTAACCTTCCTCTAATCCATCTTCTTTATCTTTTTCTTCTTTTTCTTTGTATTCTTATTCTGTTTTGATTTGGCTTGAAACATTCCTCACACCAACTCCAATTATCTTTTGTCACTATTCTATACTATGCTCCTATATTATGCTATTAAATTGGTCATAAGATCATCCTCTTTATGTGCACAATAACACTGCCTCTCTTTGCTTACGTACGCCCTTCAAGTTTCAGTCAAGAAATTGAGTATTTCCCGTTCCATTGAACAGTGTAGAAGGAACGTTCAGTCTTATTTTGGTGGAAATCTAATAACATCCTCTCGAAACTATCGCAAAGGTTTTGCTAAGCGTTGATTTATCGCTAACACAGCTCTTTCTGTAGCAGTAAAATCATAGATTGACCAAAGTCGATTTGAAAAATATTTGGGATTTTCATGACCTCCCACACTTGGCATGCCTAAATGTATTAGCAAGAGGCTTCAAACACAAAATGTATTTTGTTTAATTAGGTAGGATGTTCAGGCTAATATTTCTCATTAAGGAAATTTTAAAATAGAACGTGCGTTTTAGTGAAGGTCCGTTATAAAGCAAAGAGCCTTTGTGAAGTGGTTGTAATCTAAATAAAACGGACGTAAAACTGTAGCAGGTTAATAAAATGAAATAAACTCATTTAAAATATCTTGACGCTCTATTTACAGTGATTAAACATCTTTTAACCCGTCTGATACACTGTGATGTAAAATTCAACTTCAGGGCTAAAAATGTTTGCTTACTTATTGAAAGTGTTTTAGGGTGTTTTAATAAACAGAAGTCACGTTTTAGCCCAGTGACCTTTTGGGTGGGGGGGATATTTGTTTACTAAATATTTGTCAACATTCTACACTATTTACAGTTTCATTCCGTCATTTTTAGCGCGAATGCCACTTAACAGGAGGTATAAACGACCGTGTTAGTAGTCTCGTCGTTGGCACGTGGTCGCGCCTGTATCAAGGCTGACAGATGGTATGATCAATCTTCAAAATACACTCTAGTGTAAGCGACATCGGGTTTAAAAGAATTCGTTATAACGAGGATATAATTTACATGTAGGGTTTGTTGTACGAAAATCTGACCGTTAGGCAGGTTCTACTAGTCCCGAGTAGTTTAAAAAGTGGTGGAAGCCGTAGTGTCGGGTTGTAGTTCGACTCGTCCCAGTCATCAGTCCAGGCCTTACAGTAAGACCGAAAGGCTCTTATAGACTGGTACGGGTGTTGGAAACAACGAGTCCTCTGGCCAGGAGTTGGGCTCGGGAGTGGGAGCGTGGTCTAGTAGGAAAAGTGTCCTTGTATCATTCTTCCTCAGTGTAAGAGTCAGTTGAACCAGAACAGCCGACTCTTTTGAGCCACAAGACACGCTATTAACAATCTGTACATGTAGGTTTAACTCGTAGAGATGGGTGACTCTAGTAGTATTTTATGTTTTTCTAGATTTGTTTTAAACTGGAAGAACTTTTCAACTTTTCCTTCTCTATAAACGTGTTTACAACAGTACCACCGTGTGGGATGAACAGAAATGACTGCGATGCCAACAAATGCCAGGAATCGTGACCTGTACATCACGACGTCTATCTACTACGAGTCTTGCTTCCGGATCCTTCTAATCACGTATTTACATCCGCTGCCTTTGTGTCGACCGTGCTCTCCTATTGTTGAAATAGTAACAATAGCAATATGTTTAGTTACTCAAACTGAATTCTCGCGTACGGTACAACGAACCAGTAGCGTTGCCGAATCCGTTCTGCGAGGAGGCGCTGTGAGCTATTTAATTTTTGACAATTAAGTGTCATGTAACCAAGTTCTAATGCTTAGATTTAGACTCAAGTTGAACAATAAGTAAATTGAATTTCTATTTTAGTTTAGGGTAATATTTATTTAGAAAATCATGTTAAAGGTCTTACAAGAGGTAACAGAGTCTGAAAGGCCAACTTAAAGTTATCTTTCATAAACTTCAATCCTACAAGACATGAACGAGTCTCCAGGAAACTCGTAAAAGCTTCTTCCTCTTAAATAATAGCAAGTGCCTTTAGGCGTTTTTTGTAAGTTTTATTTCTCATATATGCAGTCATCTTCAAACCAAGTCATCGAAATCTTGTATAGATTTCCAAACATTGTCACCCAAAATTATGAATAACTCTCAGTTTAACGTAAACTATTTTATATTATATAAAAACTATTTCGAAATTAAATTTGAATTCATGAGAGGTTAAAACATTATAAAATTTGTTATTAAACTGGTTAAATAAAATAATATTTTAGTTTGTACAACACTGAAGAAAACTTTATAACTTGGTTAGGGAAAAAAGGTTCGTCAACAACTCCCTTTCTGTGCAGCTCTTTAAAGAAACATTTGAATTCCAATTTTTTAAATGAAACTTCCTAATGTGGGTGTGGCACTTTTTAAAACGTTTCAATTAAATTCGTTAAATATAACTTTTAGACAGTTAGTTTTTCAATATCTAATAAAAACTTTCTATTAGGGACATTCTTTTATTATCAACTGTATTCTATTAGAACCTCTATTTAAAACTGTTTTTATTTCTGTCCTATTTACTGTCATTTTGTAACTTTTATTTTTATGAAGTTGAAGTTTACCCTTTGTATGACGTAAGATATCCGCTATTTTTGCAAAATTAGTTCCACTATACAGCGTTACAGAGCATAGCACGCACGCAATGATGGCTACGTGTTTGCAGAACACATTTACATAGCGTTCGACTGAATTCGTGATAAATAAACAGAAAGGAAGTGGACAAACCACTTTGGGAGAAAGTCCAGAGGGCGGACTATTTGGCGCATCTATAAATGGACACTCTCAGCTCCGCCTAGATCACGCAACTCTTAAAAACAATTTACGTCTACTTCTAGAGAGAAAAGCTTCAAAAATAATTCTTGAATAAAAAAACCTCTTATATTACTAGTGGAATTTAAAAGTAGATACATCATTTATGTAAAATTAGTTATTAATAGGTATTGCGAACATTGAAAAGAACGCAATTTTGTCACGTTCGTTTATCACGGCCGATTGGTATAGGATATTTCTTGCAGTTTCACGCAGATCTGGGTTTGAAAAGATTACCCTCTATCGTTTTTGTTTTTTTAACTCCGAGTCTAGCTTCTAAAACTCACTCAGCTCTCTTACGAGCCATTTCTTTCTCCCAACCACTTGCGCCTACCTCGTGTGGAGGAGTCAGGGTTGTTTGACAATGTACTTATATCTTCAGAACATTCCTTAGATAAATCAGAAGATGTTATAATTATATAGAAAGGTAAATATCTCATGAAGAGTGTTATAAAAACACCCAGAAATAAAGGAACCCTACTAGGATCCTGGGACTGGGGAATGTTAAGTATAAGCTATAAGAAAGGGACCTTGGAAATTCCTTAATGAGTCTGTGTCTGGAGTCTTTTTCTGTCTAATCGAAACCAAAGACGCCTATGGTGCAATGTAGTGGCTAATAGATAGGGTGACTGTGACAGTTAGCAAGCATCAACGACATACCGACAACACTCAACACACAAGTGGCCATATTTGCAGATGACTCCGCGTTATCCGCTCAGTCATGGAAACCACATCTAATACACTTATATTTACAGGACCACCTTACAGTACTAGAATCATGGCTGAGCTACTGGAGAGTTAGGGTGAACGTGGCCAAGTGCCAGGCTTTGCTTCTCTTCAAACGTAGGACACACCAACTCAACACACCACTAAAACTATTAGGCGAGGACATTCTCTGGGGAAACCAGGTCAAATATCTGGGAGTCATACTCGACAGAGGCCTGACTTGGGACCCTCACATTACCAACACGTTAAAAAAAGCAACAATTATATTAACACAACTATATCCTATGCTTAACAGAACAAGCCCACTTTCAGTACGGGCGGCCACTACTATATACGTATCTATGTTGCGCAGCATACTCACTTACGCATCACCCGTCTGGGGCCATGCAGGTAACACACGCACACGCAAACTACAGTTATTCAAAAACAAGGTTTTGCGAATAATCACGAAGGCACCTAGATGTACAAGAATAACACTGCTTCACACTGACTTAAAAGTGCCTTTCATCAAACAACACCTCCGACACTTAGCAACAAAGTTCTAAAAAACAGGCTCACGCACATACAACATCAACACTCATTTCCTCACTGGGTAGATATGACCCCACCCACGACACACACAGACGGCCGCTGTCCTTACTGACCGCCTAGCTCACACCATACCACCAAAATAAAATATACATACTAATAAATTCTGCTTCACAGTTATGTTCCAGGTGACGCAGGGGCACATCTCCAGGGCCGCAGCTTAGCCCCAACGGAAGTACTAATTTGATTGCAGAAGAAGAGGCGCATGTCATTCCTGCCATAGACTCACTAACAAGGTATTTGCAAGGTAATACCTCTCCTTATTCCTTAGCATAAGGTGATCCAAGCCCGCAGGATTCCTGCATGATCTGTCGCGGGATTTTTCCTGGCAGGGTTTCTTTCTTACCAGGTTTTTTCATCCCGCTCTTAGCGCGACACTTACCGTACTGTTTCATTTCACTATCTCCTGATTCTCCATGGAAAGAGCTTATGAGCTTGGTACATGGGCAATCAATCCCGTTTCCTTCACTCGCGGTAGGGATACTAACCGCATGCGCATGTGAGACGGAGGTAGCTCGCTAGAGGTTGGCTGCCACGAGGGCTAGGCGGGTTTTGGGGGCACAGACCCGGGTAAAAAAAAAAAAAAAAAAAGTTTTAATAATTTACATAACGAGAACGGATGGTGTACGTATAGTGAACAGCCGTCTGTCGTGTGTGGTGTCGTATCTATCCAGTAGATAAGTCTCGTGTGTGTGTGTGTGTGTGTGTGTGTGTGTGTGTGTGTGTGTGTGTGTGTGTGTGTGTGTGTGTGTGTGTGTGTGTGTGTGTGTGTGTGTGTGTGTTTGTGTGTGTGTGTGTGTGTGTGCAAATTTTTTCTCGAAAATTACACCTAGGATTTTCACCAAAATTGGTATGTTAGGTGTTTATAACCTCAAGAATCCAACGGTCTAAGTGAAAAGTTTCTGAAAAATCGTGAACATGAAGTTTTCGAAAACTGTTATACATTTAATTGTAATTTGTTTTTCGAAAACTGCTTTAAGAATTTTAAAGCCCCCTTAAAGTCCCCTTCCACTTTCCTACCCAGTAGGGCTACACTGAAGTGCCGAGCGTCAAGTCAAGCCTCGAGTGTCAGTAGTAACTTTATTCATGTAATATGCCTTTCACAAAATTATAAAACATGGTAAGTTATTACAAATTAACGGTCCCAGGCAGCTGACACATACTCTCTCACATTAATACAAAACATAAAGTGCTATTACACAATATCAAGAGCACAGTGGCACAATATATTACAATGAAAATATTGGAAAGAACCCCAGTACCACAAAAAATAATAAAAAATAACAAATAAAACAAGTTATTTGAGATTAAACCCTTTTGTACATTTCGATGACCATGTCATCATCATCAGAGGGTCTTATTACAATCTAGCCAACAAGAAGTTACAAACTAGTTACTAGTTACAAACTAAGTTTGTAACTTCTTGTTGGCTAGATTGTAATTTTGTAATAAGACCCTCTGATGATGATGACATGGTCATCGAAATGTACATAAGGATTTAATCTCAAGTAACTTGTTTTATTTGTTATTTTTGATTATTTTTTGTGGTATTGGGGTTCTTTCCAATATTTTCATTTTAATAAAATGCTATATTTTTCATATTGTTTTTGCTTGAAAGTGAACTTTATTAAATTTAAAAAAACCACGTATCGTCCATCTATAAGAAACCCGTGCACATAAATGTACCAAATATTTTCAAACGTGGATCATTTTTTTTTTTTTAATTTTGGTTTAGTTTTAGTTTTTAGTAGTTTTTTAGCTATCGATTTTTTTAATTTTTATTTTAATTTTTAAAAATCACTTTTCCATTTCTAAACAGAATTACATAAATAGCCTAAATGTCAGAATGACAGAATGACAGAATGACATAGCCTAAATGTCAGAATGGCAAAGCCTAAATGTTCAGAATTACAGCAAAATCGGACCAGTAGTTTTTCTTGTAGGTCGGGATTCAGACACATAGACTACATTTATACATACATTTTGGCAAACACATTTTGGATAAAGGGACCTCAAAATTTATATTTTTCACACTATTATTTTATTATCACAATAATTTGTCTGTATTTTATTATATGTCAGAAAGTAAAAGGCATTGTAGCCTAATATAATTTTGCCGTTGTACAAATAAAATCTTTTAAAATATTTAGAAAACTAAATAATTTTACTAATTTTACACTACTTAACTAAGTGAATACGTAATTGCTTACTTGTTGACGCGTTTCAAAACGATCGTTCCTTATACGAAGCTAACCTTCTACTAGCGGCTTTTGGCTCTTTACAAACGGTATGACAGGGTTGGATTTATGACATTAGGTGAGGTGTCGGCGTCTTGTGTGATGTATTTGAAAAGACTATTGGCTTCAAAGTGTGTGTGGTCATTAAGTATATTTTCCCTGTCTGTTGCGTAGTGTTTGTACATTTTATATTTTTCTAAGGTTGTTAGTTTTTTATTCTGTTTTAATATGTGTAGAATATTTAAATTAGTGTGTATGTCGGTATGTGAGTGTTGGGTGTTATTTAGGTGTTTTGCGTAGCTGGATTTAGGGTTTGTTTGTTTTGTGTGGGTAATGTGTTCATCGAAGCGTGTATAGAATGATCTGCCGGTTTGACCGATGTAATAGTTGGGACAAAAGTTGCAAGTTAATTTGTAAATACCTGAGAGTTTGTATATGACAGTTTCTTTTTGAAAAGGTTGTATATGTTTTCTTAGCGTGTTTGTTGTTTTGTAGGATATTTGGTAATGGAGTTTTTTGAATGTGGATGCTATTTTGTGTGTGTTTTTATTGTATTCACTTAGTTAAGTAGTGTACAATTAGTTTAATCAGTGAATTCAAGATGATTACATCAAGAAACATAATTAATTTTAATAGAGAAACTTCAAATCTAGTGAAATACATTTTAATTTGTATGTAAAAAGTAATTATTTACATAAGTTGAAATTATTGTATTGAAGAAACACTTAAAAATAAATGCATACAGGAACAAAAGCCGGGTACGAGTATAGGCCTGCAGTACTTGGCGAAAATGTGACGTGCACCGTTTAAAAACTGTTCACTTTATTATTTCTAGCAAAAAACCAAAGTTCCTACAAACATGAAATAAAAAGAATAATAAAATCTAACTAATTATCTCAAACTTTTACCCTAACAAAACGTTTCTAACCAACAAATACGAAAAATTGTCGCTTAGTAAATTTCTTTTCATGGAGAAACTGGGGATAGTGAAAAATGAAGTCTCACGAACTACAGCTTCTGTGCCTCCTGCGCTATCTGTTATGCACGTTAAGTACTATTACGCCCGTGTAGTACATAATAAAGCCGTAGAGACCGCTTTGAACAACATAACAAGTAGTGTACAATTTTATTAATTTTTGACAATATAATTAAATGGAATATATAATTTTAATAGGTAAAAAAAATAATAATAATTGGTAAACGTGAAAACATAAAAATAACATTTTATTTCGCAATGCTTTTAAACCTTTCGTTTAACACTTAAACTATAAAATTCCATTTGTTTCACAACTAATTTTTATTTAATTGTAACGCAACGTTATTTTAAGTTTTGCAGTTATACATAAAAATAAATACATAAATGAGCAATTAACCTTAGCTGAGTGTTATTGTTAATCTTTCTCTAGCTGAAATTTATTTCTCCATCTTTCTCCCGAATTATTTGTTTTTTTCTTGATGTTCTAAAATACATAACTGATAATGTTCAAACGATAATAATTAAAAAATTAGTCTGGGTAATTTCGTGAACTTTGCACATCGAGACTTTGTCTCGCATGAATAACGTTATAGAGGCGTAGGCTTACACTGAATTGTCTTTTTTGTAGTTTCTTTCTTAAAATATAGACAATCTTCCTCTGACGACATAACTGACAACTAAACTAACAACTTTATATGAACGATCGTGTAAACCCGTCTAACAACTTTTCTAATAGCAACTCAAGTTAACGTTACGTTGCCGTCGTCCACAGCCCAACATAAAAATGATTGATAGAACTCTTTCTTTCCACGAAGACATCCCATCACTGAACTTGCTTTATCCTAACTTTAAACTACTTCCATTTCGTCACAATGCTTGCATTGTCTTATCATGCTTAATGCTTACGTAAAATATATGATAGAACAATTATTAGCCAACTTGCGTTGACTGTTCCAGAGAAAGTTTATTCAATTCGTTTGTTAGCGGCTGGAGCGGATTGTAAACTTCACCATTAAGTTATATTATAAACAAATGATCAACTGAGAAGATTTATTTTAAAGGTCAAACTTGTAATATTTGAACAAGAATATTACCAAAGTTTTTGCAATGTGTATATTCAGTAATAATTTGACACATTTAACTGTCATAAATTTATAGCCACGACGTACATAAACCCACTTTATTAATAAAAAAGTAGTATATTCATCAAAATTGCTACAGAATACACGAAGCTTTCGAAGTTTCTCAATTCACTCATAGATAGCGCTGCAGTTGCGGTAGGGATACCTCGCTAGAGGTTGGCTGCCACGAGGGCTGGGCGGGTTTTGGGGCTCAGACCCGGGTAAAACAAAAAAAAAGACATTGTTTAGCCCTGCTTATCTGAACAAGCCCATTTTCACTACGGGAGGCCACTACTATATACGTATCTATGTTACGCAGCATACTCACGTATGCTTCACCCGTCTGGGGTCACGCAGGCAACTCACGTACACGCAGACTCCAGTTATTCCAAAGCAAGGTTCGCGAATAATCACGAAGGCACCTAGATGTACAAGAATAACACTGCTTCACACTCACTTAAAAGTGCCTTTCATCAAACAACAACTCCGACACTTAGCAACAAGGTTCTATAAACAGGCTCACGCACATACAACATCCACACTCATTTCCTCACTGGGTAGATATGACCCCACCCACGACACACACAGATGGCCGCTGTCCTTACTGACCGCCTAGCTCACACCATAACACCAAAAATAAAATATACATAGTAATAAATTCTGCTTCATAGTTATGTTCCAGATGACGCAAGTGCACATCCCCAGGGTCGCAGCTTAGCTCCCAACGGAAGTACTAATTTTGACTGCATACCTTTTCGAGTAGGCAGCAGAAGAAGAGATGCATATCATTACCCTTCCTAATCCCTTAGCATAAGGATATCCTGGCCCCCAGGGTCCTCATGATCTTTCGCGGGATTGTTCCTGGCAGGGTTTCTTTCAACCAGGTCTTACCGTACTGTTTCATTTCACTATCTCCCCGAGCTTATCAGCTTGGTTCATGTGCATGAATTAAATATTAGAAAAAACTGTATTAACTTTAAGTGTCATCCACTGCAAGTATTGAAAAAATGTATTTGAACTTTAGTACATGAATGAAAATAAAATTTTATTAACGATTGAAAATTGGAACAAGGTATAGAGATAGAGAGTGTAAACTTATGGGTTTAAAAAATAAAATTTTTGTCAATTTATTCTGATTTATTTATTATAAAATATTATAAAGAAATATATCAATGTTTAAACATTTCGTGTTACAATTTAATGATAATTCGTGCTTTAATTTCTGTACATTGTCGTTAATTAATGTAACGAAATTTACTAAAATAACCTGAGTTATGTATATTATATTGAATAAGTATGAATAAGTCATTTATGAATTACATCAAATTTAAATTTTATGGCCCTCGTAAGGGCTTCCAAAAATTGCCGTAGCGGTCGATATTTCACGACCACATGGCGGGGTATTGGTAAAAGTTTTCAATAAGCAATAATCGCACCTCAGATGAACTTCATTGGTTACGATATTGCCACTGCGCAAAGTTAATGATATCACCTAACTTTGAAGACTAGATAAAAGTTTAATGTGGTTTAGCTACGAGAAGGTCATAGTTTTTAGTAAAATTCTGTCACAGCTTGGAATTCAGACGAAAATAATTTCAGTTTTTATAAGTATCATAAAAGTTTACATAATTTATATTTTTCAAATTATAAAATATTGTTCACATTTTTATGTAAATGCTAAAATAATACGTAAAATTAACAAAATTGAGAACAGCGCCACCTTTTGTATATCTAAGCTATTAGAAGCGTATGTAGTTACACATTTCACCGCTAGAATGCGTTACAGTAAAGTAAAAGCTACCAATTGAGATAAAGTAAAAGGCAAGGTTATGGATCTTTATTCTATATACAGGATTAATTTTAATAAATTTAATTTCAATTAATTAATATTAGCCAAGTAAAGATTAGGTGTAAAATTAAACATTATAATATACCTTTCTCTAGGATCAAACTACTAAAAAAACATGTTAAATAATACAGTGTAATGAAATAGTGAATTGTATTGTCCATGACTATCTAATATTAAACCATTGTGGTGAAGTAAAATGCAGTTATACGCTGAACATAATTTTAACTAATTAAATATAGATTAATATTAGTAAAGAGAAGATTACAGGTAAAAGTAAAATGTTATAATATATCCCTCGCTATGATGAAACTACTAAAAAAAAATCATGATTAATAATTCAGTATAATTGAAGTAGTGGATTTAATTGTCCATGACCATTTAACGTTATAATTAACGATTTTGCCAAATTATTTTTTAAGTGAATTTTTGACAAAATCATATTGATTTGAACTATCAAGAGAAATAATTTTCAATCACACTGGTTATCTTTATTAATCACTTAAACAATAGTTCATGACTACCCCAACTTTAATATTAGTAAATTTGTTAAAACTTACTGAGACAGAACGTTTTCGATCGCTATGTGCCGATCTTCATTAGTGTCTTCTGCTTGGAGATGTTGGGTCGAGCCGTAACGGTTTTAAAGGTAGGTTTTCGATAGTATCATATTACCTACCTTTAAAACCATCACCGCTTGAGCCAACATCTCCAAGCAGGACACTGATGAAGATCGGCACATAGCGATCAAAAACATTGATAAATTTTTTAAATTTAATTTATTATTTTCTCTAATCACTTTTAAATGTTTATAAACTTGCCTATAGTAGCATTTACTTATATTTGTTGAGGACGACCGTTTCGGGAGATGTGTCCCTTCGTCAATTCAGACCGTAACTGATGTCAAGGTTTACTTAGGTTGGGGGTGGGATATTATGGTGGTGTGGGTGTATTTTGTGTGTATTAGGAGTTATGATGTCAAAAAGTGTGTGTGAGTTGTAATGTAATTATGTATTGAGTATATGTGTAGTTTGAAGTGTCTGTATATTTCGTATTGTTCGGTTGTGTAGCGTTGGTTATTTCTGTGTTGTTTATGAAGAATTTGTAGGTTAGATGTTTTGTCTATGCAGTCATGTTTTGTGAAGTTGAGATAATCGGTGAAGTTTAATTGATAGTTATTGTTTGTTAGTGCTTTTATATGTTCTTGGTAACGTGTGTAGAAGGACCTCCTTGTCTGGTCTATGTAAAAACTGGGGCACGAACTACAAGTTAGTTTGTAAACTTCAGTGGCATTGTAAATGTCGTTGATCTTGTTGTTGGGCTTTAATTGTTTATTGAGAGTGTTGTGTGTAGAGTAAGCTATTTTGTAGTTGTATTTTCGTAGTGCGTTGGTTAGATTGTGGGTTTTGGATGATCTGTATGGTATTGATAAGTATTTTATGGGATTGTCCTGTTGTGTGTTTGTATTTGGGTTATTAGGTTTTTTAGGCAGTTGTATAATTTGTCAATCATTGTTGGGTTGTCTCCGTTAGTTTGTGCTATATATTTTATGGTGTTTAACTCCTGGTAGTATTCTTCTTTGTCTAACGGTGTTTTAAGCAGGCGATATATTATTGTGTTGTAAGCAGCTAGTTTATGTTGGTGTGGGTGGTTTGAGGAGCTGTGAATGGTCGTATTGGTGCTAGAGGGTTTTCGGTATATGTTGAATTTATGTGTTTGTTTGTCTGTTTGTTTAGTTGTAAGGTCTAGGAAGTTGAGAGTGTGTTTAGTGAGGAAGTGTTTAGTGATAACTAGTGGCTCATGTGAAGATGGAATCAACAAATATTATTATTTCCTGTTTTTTAGTCTTGTTTCGGTGAAAATTTTCAATTGATTTTGTATAAGTTCATGAATAATATACACATGTTTACACAACCAAATCTATTTTTTTAAACAAATAATGTTTAAACAAACTTAAAGTTAATGAATGTTGCATTACCATCCAGTCCTGATCTGTAAGTGAAATTTCTAAGTCTGTAGCTTGTCAATCAAATTTAATTTATTGAAACAAATATTGTTTAAACAATCTTGTTGACAAGGAACAGAAGGAATATCAGGTTATTATTCAATTCTGACACATAAATCTGAAAAAATTCCATGTCTCTAGCCCTTTATCCAAATTCGATTTGTTTGAACAAATGTAGAGACAAGAAACTGGGGGAGTATTACATTATCATCTAATTCTGACCTAGGTTTAAAATTTCAGGTCTCTAGCTCATCCAGGATTGCAAAATTCCACCTGGACAGACAGATTGACAGAAACTGAACTAATAAAATTGTGGTCAAATTGGGGGAAAGAACAAAAATAAACCTAAATGCAAATTATGAATGGTTTTAAAAAACCCGTTAGAAAATAACAATTTAGTGGAAATACTGTAGACTATTATCTGAACCTATCATTGAATAAAAGTCCACATCCAGCTCAGTTGCTATTAATCTCAAATTATACAGTAAAAAAAACTCAACCCGATTATTATACTAACTTTTAAATGAATTTTATTAAAGATAAAACACTTTCCTAAATGTAACTCCTGCTAAATGTTTTAGTCTTACGTCTTATTTAGTCCAAATTACTTGAGTTTGGCTATTACTCACAGGTTATAAGTTTTTCTCAGAATGTAGATCCCACAGTCAAATTGTTGTGATTTTTGTTCCTTGATTGTAGCCATAAGTTGCCTTATGTAAAGTTGTCTAGTCTTTCTAGGTAAAGTATTTTAGTTTCCTTGAATAATGTGTTCTTTGTTTCTTAAATGTGTGAATTAAAATCTAAAGAATTTATAATTTTTTGCTCTTTATCCACTGTTAATTATTAACAGCTTAGAAAATGTGTCAAATATTTCCAAAGAAATTTTGAACATGTTTAACTTAAAGTGGCTTGTTGTAATCATCTTGAATTCAATAATTAAAAGATACTTAACTAAGTAAATACGTAAGCCCTTAGGTATTTAATTATTTAAGTATCTTTTAATTATAGTTATAATTTTCAACTTGTTCTATAGTCTACCAAATCCTACCCAAAATGTCACTGAAATGTCAAGTCTGTTAAACTACCTCAAATGCAATAGAACTGTACATGGACGTACCGTCCATGCAAAATTATATTAAATTAAAATTATATTAAAAAGTTATTAAATTATGTTACTGGAATTTATTACAATTTAAAAACTTTAAAATGTTGCAGGAGGCTAATATTTTTTTCCTGCAACAAGACATGCACTCCTCATTTTAAGTGCTTACCCTTCGAAGTGTAAAGACCTGGCTGAGAAGTTCAATGGGAGAGGACAGATTGACTGGGTTGTGTTTGATGAGCGTCCATCAGAAATTCTTTAAGGGAAATCAGGATTGGATTAAAACAAGAGTTTTGAACAAGTTTTCTACAAATCCAAGAAAATTGATACTAGTATAAGACATGTAACTAGAGTAAAAATATTTTTTAAAGTAAATATTGTAATAGCATAGTTGATGAAGCACTGTTACAACTATACATAATTTACTTAAAATGTTGGTTTCATTTACCTTTTCCATGCTAAAATGTTACAACCTGAACAACCATGGCTTGCCCCCCCCCCCATTAATGTTGATCCTGGCTCTTGGAACACTCTTGGAACTGTACACTTATTATACTTTGATTCAAAGTAGAATATTAATGGGTCTGTAGCAGGGTAGAGATGCGAGTTCGAACGCAGTAACTCTCAACACGCCATCGCCAGCGGCGAACGAAACAAGCTACAGCAACAAGGCTCACCCATGCAGCAAGATATGAACTTCCTATTCGCTCAGATGATGGTATCCTCCACTCCCTTTGGCCAATTTCACCTACGTAGAATCCTATTCTGTTTTAAATCAAACTATAATACTGTTGAAACTGTAAATTTAACCTCACAGTATATGGAATGAATGATTGTACTGATTTTTAATAGCTGTAAATAAAAATCACTGTTGTTTTAAATTTGTCTATTTCTTTTATTAACGTTTTACAGATATTCTCTTTTTTTATTCATCCCATTTTACAAGAACATTTTACTTTACAACGAACTTTTATTAAAATGGACAACCCTCGCCCCATGAATAAAATTGGGATTTAAAATGTGCCTCTAGTGTATTATCTAATATTGTTATTAAAAAGTACTTCCATAGATTTATTAGGTTTAATGAAAGATTTTTTGTACCATTGAAGAAGTTAAATTCTTGGAAAGGATGAAAAGTTGGTTCTGAACTTTGTAAGAAATATTTACAAAGATCTATCTTTTTTTAACTTCAGAATGTTTTCCTGACCTTATAGCTTCTGGTTTAAAAAGTTGGATGTTAAAAAAAAAGTCTAATAGATATGTTAAGTCGAAGATAAATTTCATCTTCAACTTCCAATACAGAACTTGTCTTAATCATCAATAAATTTCAGCTTCTGATTTTAAGTTTAATAGTTTAGCAAGGATGTTGACTTTAAAGAAGCCAAAAATTCTGTATAGAAAAGGAGAGTAGTTTCTAATTCTTAATAAAACACTTTATAGTGTTATATTTTAATTTTTTTACAATATCTCATTGCCCTCTTGAAATTTGTTTATGCCTTCCAAGTAGAGATCTCCTGCTTTAAATCACTGAAGGACCTTTTAAGAATCTAAGCAGGATAAATGTCTCTGTAACCCCAGAAGTGAGACATTTTTATATTTCAGGGAAACAAACCTACCATAACTCCCCTCCTAATACTGACCCCTCACTATATAATTCCTGTATTACAAAAAACTCATTTTAACAAGAATTAGTTATAATATTATCATAATCTTGAGTAGATATTCAATATTTAAAAAAACACTTATTTATTGAATGTTTAATAAATTCGATTTATTTACATATATACAAATTATTATTATTTTATTATTATTATATATTATTTACTGTATATTGTTATTTTACCTACAAAATTTGTAAATAAATGATACATGATATCACTTTTCATCCATGAAATCGGAAGGTTAGATGAACATGTTGATGTATTTGATTTGAGTTTTTCATTAGAATAAATCCCTAATTTGATATATCAAAACTGGTGCTCATTTTGAATCACTTTTTATGTTACATTTGCCTATAGTAGCACTTATTTTAATAATTGTTGAGGACAGCCGTTTCATGATGGGTCTCATTGTCAACTCAGACCGTAACTCTTGAAATGGGTAGACAATGGGATATATCTCCTGAAATGGTCGTCCTTAACAATTATAAAAGTAAGTGCTACTATAGGCAAATGTAACATATTTACAAGTGTTTTTATTTAAAACTAGTAGCTCATATGGAATTAACAAATTATTTTACATTTAAAACTTCTAATTTAACAACTTGGATGAAAATATAATAAAGTATTTTTTTTTAATAACTCACTGAGGCAACATTTTTACAATATTAAGTAATCCTAAAATCCCAATTCATTCTGAACAATATAGGCTACCACAAACCTATATTACTGAAATCTTGATAATCCTTCAAGCTATTGCAGAGCAAACCTATTTTAACTTCAACTGCAATGATATAAAAACATTTCATGTTACGTCCTCATACTCAATAGCCAATCATAATACAATTTGCACAGACTAAGACTAAACCATAAACCCTTATAGAACCACATAATTTAGTTTCCCAACCCTACACAATTCATAAAAATAAAAAATCAGTTGCAATCCAGCTGTCATAGGAATAGGTCTTATGGGTGAGCCTCATTCTAATATCAAAGGGCTACTTCAGGAAATGTTTAATTTAAAAGCACATTGATTTGAAATCTGTATTTAAATCAATAATTAATTGAAGAAGAAAGTAAAATGCTGAGATTAACTAATGCACTAATTAATTAATTTATTGAGCACTTTGGACTAATTTTTTAATTAAATAAATAAAACCCTTGTAAATATTTACAAACTTGCCTATAGTAGCACTTATTTACATTTGTTGAGGACGGTGAGATGTGTCCCATTGTCAACTCGCTAGAGAAAACTAGTAGTGGGTTTTATTTATTTAGTTAATGCACAAAAGATAAACAAATTACAATAGCAACGGTAGGTATAAATGAGGAATATATATTATAAAGACATAGTAAATAGTAACTGCCTGTTATGGCAGTTAGTAATGGGATTTATCTTTATTTGTTGATTCCATCTTCACCTGAGCTACTAGTTTTTACTAAATATTTGTAAATATTTACAAGTGTTTAGGGATTTATCTCCTGAAATGACCATCTTAATTTACACAAAATATAAATCCTACTTAGGGACTATATGTTTTTACATATATTTTTAAAAGTAAATCAGTAGAGTATTTTTTGTAATCATCTTGAATGCATTGATTAAACCAGGGGTTCTCAAACTAAACCATTTTTATTTCCTGTGGAAAAGTGCTGGTCCGTGTTTGAGCTCCACAAAGAATTGAATCTTTTCTTCACAGAACACAAATCTAATTTATCATCAGTACTCATTAACTTTGATTGTCTTTAAAAATGGGATTATTTGAGTGATATTTTTGAAGAATCCGAAAAAAGCATATCTGTTTTTGCTGACCTTAAAACTCAAATCGGACATCACCTCAGCTCATTGAAGATCTGTATAAGAGAATCCCACCCGCAGACAAAACGTTGTACTGGATCCGTAATCCCTTTTCGTTTGATGCTATTGAAACTTTGAGCAACCTGACAAGATTCCATAAGGAACAAATGATGAAACTATCATGTGATCCGACGTTTAAAAAAAATATTTCAGTGCTACATTGTTAGATTTTTGGATGAGAATTGGAAAGGAGTACCAAGAACTTTTAAATACAGCTGTAAAGATTCTTATTGGGTTTGCAACTACATACCTATGTGAAAGAAGGTTTTCGAGCCTAACATAAGTAAGTACAAAAACAAGCTTAATGTTGAAGACGATTTAAGGTTGTACTTAACAAAACTTAGGCCGAACATTGAGGAACTATGTAAAAACAAGCAAGCTCATCCTTCTCATTATTTTTTCGTATTGCGTTTCAAATATATTTCCAAATATGTTGTGTATTTTATCCATCCCCCCAACAACAAGGGGGTACGGAAAATTTTAATTTTTCATCAAGGGGTACAATCTTTGAAAAAGATTGAGAGCCCCTGGATTAAACTATAAGCAATTATTGCGTAACTAAGTGAATACTTTTGAACTTACTTACATACAATCGTTTCATTTACGAATTCATCAGCAAGTAAGTTCAAAAGTATTCACTTAGATACAGAATAATTACTTATGGTTACATTAGTAGCCTTACTTGTGGTTAGAAACAAATCATAGAATTAATTTTAATAGTCTTTTTTATTTTTATCCTAATCTCTTAAAGGTTGTCCTACTAAAAAATACTTGCTGATTACGATTTCACCAATCAACACCCATTAACAGTTCTTCTACAACCTAAAACACAAGTGAAACTGGTAATTTAAAGAGGACATGTCTAATTCAAGGAAGATGCTCTGCTGTTCTATTTTTTCTCCTTTATAAAAATGTACCTTTTATTACCAAAATTAATTCTACACAATATTTCCTAATATATTTTTTTTTAATTCCTATCCTTGGAGGTATTTCTGATAAAATCATTTCACTAAAAAACTGTATTACAGAAATTAAATCTTTTTTTAACATGATTATCCACTAAAAGAAAAGGGAAATTCATATTTTTACTGAGTGATATAAATTTGTGCCTTCATTTTAATACTAAAATACATTCTATTAAAATACTAAAATATGTTCTAGCAGAATAATAGGGACGTCTAACAAATGTAGTTTTTTTCAGGTTCAGGCAAAGGCGTAGTCAATTTTATAAAATAAATAATTTTTATAATATTTAAAAGAAATGTATTTGATAACTTGCAATTTAAATAATAATAGCTTCAAGATTCTATCTAGTAAGAAGCATGTAAAACAAAATTTTGATGTGTAATTTTGTTTGCCTAGTTTTACATAAATCACATTTTTAAAATGTTTCCATATTAAAATACCTACGATTTTATCCAATAATTTATTTGGTTATCATTGATTCTAGTATTGATTTTTTGAGGTAGAAAGTTATTGGTGTTCAGTATGGTGTGGTATTTGTATGAGTTCTTGGTGTAGGTGGTAAAGTTTGATATTAAGTATGTCTTTTTGTGTGTATAACCTTTTAATGTATAATTAAAAGGTTCTTGTTTTATCGTTTTTTGTGCTGATGTATTGTTTGATTTAATTTTAATGTGTGCATATTTTGGTGTTGTGTCATGTGTGATGCATTTTTTGTTGAACTGGATATGTTGTGATGTAATGTTTACCTTGAGCTTAGTCCATCTGTACTCCTTGATAGTCTTGGATCCCCGATCCATATTAAAACTTGCAGTTTTTGTGTTGTACATCTTGAGGTTTTTATAGAAATTACACTTGTTTGTATTATCTTTGCAAAAAAAACACCACTTACTGATTTATACAGCAGACGCTTTTCGCGCTAAGTCGGCGCATTTTTTAATGCTGTGAATTACTTACAAGACTTTTAATCAGGTGTTGTGTTGGTATGAATCTGTGGTGAATTATTATTCATAGAGTAGTTGTTAATTATGTGCTCAAATATAGTGTTTGATTGGGAGTGTGTTTTGTCATTTAGAATGTGTAGTGGATAGTATTTATGGTGTTTATATATCTCATAGTTTTCTATTGTGTTACGTTTTTTGCTTTTATTGATGTAATGTCAGTTTTGCTATGTCAGTTTGTGAGTGTAGCGTGTTTTGTAACATTTAAACTTTTAAAAATGAACAAGAAACCATGCGTTTTTTTAAAAGGTTGGGTGTTAATTACTATTCTGTTTTCTTGAATTTTGTAGTCCATTACATTCGGTGAATCTTAATTAATCACTTAAACAATAGTTTATGACTATCCGAACTTTAAATTTTGTAAATTTGTGAAAACTTACTGAGGACAGAACGTTTTCGATCGCTATGTGGCGATTTTTATCAGTGTCCTCTGCTTGGAGATGCCGAATCAAGCAGTGACGATTTTAAAGGCAGGTTTTCGATAGTATCAAAGAGTATGTGTGATTTGTATTGTGTTTGTTCGTTTAATATGTTTATATGAACAAACAGGTCGCAGCTTTAAACAAAGAGTCGAGCAACACAAACAGATCACCAACTCAACATTTTACAATCACATAAAAGAAAGAAGACACCAATACACAGACATTTACCATAACCTAGAAATCCTACACATCTTCAAAAAAGAACCACATCGCAACACACTAGAACAATATGAAATTTACAGACACACAAAGTACAAACATATTAAACGAATAAACACAATACAAACCACACATAATCTTTAATACTATCGAAAACCTGTCTTTAAAACCGTCACTGCTTGACCCGATATATCCAAGCAGAAGACACCGATGAAGATCGCCACATAGCGATCGAAAACGTTCTGTCTCAGTAAGTTTCAACAAATTTATAAAATTTAAAGTTCGGATAGTCATAAACAATTGTTTAAGTGATTAAATAATATTTTGTGTTTTTGGTGAATGAACCAAGTTTTATTTTGTCTAGATTCTAGAAGCCATTTTATATATTTTAGATTTATATTACAATAGGTTAAAATAATTTTTAAATATTATTGGCTTTTTAAAGGTTCCTAACAATGAAATGCAGATAGAAGGATCTGCGAAATGTCAAAATAATTGTTTTCCATAATTGATGTGCTACAAAATAAACCAAAGCTATTACTCTTAACTGCTTCTGTGCAAGCTGTCCATGGTCGTTTTGTTTAATATACAGTATTTCCACTAACCTATATACCTGAATCTTCCCTACTGACAACAATCTAAAATGCTGAAGTAACAGCATTGTATTGGCTCTCAGAAAAACAAATTCGTATAACAATTAATGGGTCCAGGTGAAAAACAAAACACAAAATGTTAATTTTTCACAAACACGTTTTTACATTGTAGACTATTTTGTATGTGTTCTATAAAAAAAGTAAAAGTGTGTGATAAATTTGATTCTTATTTGGCAAGATCTTGGGATGTAATTTCAGTAAATTAAATTAATTCCAGTACAAATTAAATCAATACAAATATTCATCAACCCCAACAAAGGACGGGTATTTTGCTAGTTAAATGATAAACATTTTATTGGTTGAAGCCTGATCATTATTTCGCTAAAGGAATGGATATAATGGAGTAGAAATTTAACTTATAATTTTTGTGTTTACATCTTGAGGTTTTTTGTATCTATTACACTTTTTTGTAAACACAAGAAAGTGTAATAGAAAATAAAAACATATGTTTGATTCTTTTAAACAAATTTTAATATTTTCTGTACAATACCACATTTTTCTAATTCACCATTAGTTTTAAAAAAAATAAAATTCCTGATAGTTATTTATATATATAACTGATTAAAATTTTTTATATTCACTAAAATTGAACTTTTTTTGAATGTCATATTTACAACGTAGTTTTCCCTGGAATTTTATAATCATATTTGTCTAAAAACACAAATGATTACTATATGGTGTATGTACTAGTACAAAACTAGGCCTATGTAATGTACAGGACAAATTTTATAACCTGGCACTTGGCTGTTAAATATAAATTTTGTAATCCTCTAAAAAACAGGCACTGTCGTCATCTCACATCGGGGTTTACTCGACCCAACTCCTAAACTATCTGATTAGCATGCTTCCGTGAATGTCCTATTTATTACATTTTTTGTTATTTATACTATGTATTAAAAGGTATTAATAATAAGTAACGATATAATGAGTGAAGCCTATGAGTCAGCAGAAGTCAGAGTGGATGCTTTTGAAAATGATCTGCAAGCAGCTCCATCCTCTTGCTGAGGCTCGCAGCCCCTTAGTGCCAGCTTATAAAATTTGACCTGTCTGAAACTCCTGGGGCTTACCTTTAATACCTCTTTTACATTTAACACCATCATTATGATGTTCACTTAAGAGGAAAGTTAAAGAAAAATTCTTTAACTTCCATATTTCATTTTAGTATTTACAAATCTTGCGGGGGGGATAAACTTTAGGTATGATACTTGTATATCAAGCTCTTGTTCTACTGCCATTGGAGGTGTAGCACCTTATTATTATTGATAGTTTTTTAAGGATCTATTTTGTTAGCATGTAATTGAAGTACTTTAGCTTCATGGAGTTATTATGGCCACTTTATAATCCACTTAGTGACTTCTTTTTGCATTTCAGTGCAAATTAGTCAGCTCTTCTACATTGTGGTAAGAATAATTCCTTAACAAGCTTAGAAATAACATTCTGTTTGATTATAAGTGTATTAGACCGATATTCCATTTGCCAGGACAAGAATATTAAACCGCGACAAAGATAGACCTCACTTGTTGCTATATTTCTACAAAAATCAATAGCAATATCCTAATCTTTTTCATATTTGTTGATTCCATCTTCACGTGAGCTACTAGTTTCCACTAAACAATTATAAATATTTATAAGCTTGCATATAGTAGCACTTACTTATATTTGTTGGGGACGGCCGTTTTGGGAGATGTGTCCGTAACTTGGTCTGAGTTGACAATGGGACACATCTCCCGAAACGGCCGTCCTCGATAAATAAGTGCTACTATAGGCAAGCTTATAAACATTTATAATTGTTTAGCCTAATCTTTTGTACATTCTGCTTATACAGGGCTGAACAGTTTTCTAAAGATTTTTTTAATGTTAGCTCCTTACATATTTTTGTTAGGTGTGCAATTGGTATCAAAAAAAAAAAATCTGTTGTCTCTCAATTTTTCATATAAAACTTGAATACCTGATGTTTTGATAAGAAAATTTTAAGTAATTTCTTATTATTCATAGCTTTTGATTAAGTATAACTTTAATGTGTCATACAAACTCTAGTAAGATAGCCGACTTTTGAGCTAAAAAATTTGATCATGGTTTGTTCTGTTTCATAAAATGTTTTGTGGGGCTTATTGATTCTGATTTTACTGTAGAAATTAAATTTTGTTTAATAATAATAATATGGCAGTTGGTGATACTAAAATCATTGGTGCAAACCTTTATCTCACCTACTTTTCTATCCCAAAACACTGACCTTGTATTTATAGGAAAAATCTCCAAGTTATGCCTCCTCTAAATTTTTTTGTGGGCCTTAAACAAAAACTAAGCCAGATAAAAAAAAACACTCCAATGGTTTCTACTGTAACTCGCCCATTTCAACAGAATTTTTGACAACGGGATACATCTCCCGAAACGGCCGTCCTCGACAAATAAGTGCTACTATAGGCAAGCTTATAAATATTTATAATTGTTTAGCCTAATCTTTTGTACATTTCCTACTTTCCAATCTTTTAATTTTATATAACAATTTTGTTTTCCCCTTAATAAAGTTTCATCTGAAAGCTTCCAGTTTTTCCAGTTACATGCTTAGGTTGAACAGTTTTCTAAAGATTTGTTTAATGCTAGCTCCTTAATTATTTTTGTTAGGTGTGCATTGGTATTAAAAAAAAAATTGGTTGTCTCTCAATTTTTCATATAAAACTTGAATATCTGATGCTTTAATAAGAAAATTTTAAGTAATTTCTTAATATTCAAAGGTTTTGATTAAGTATAACTTTAATGTGCCATACAAACTCTAGTAAGAAAGCCGACTTTTGAGCTAAAATATTCGATCATGGTTTGTTCTGTTTCATAAAATGTTTTGTGGGGCCTATTATCGCTTATTGATTCTGATTTTACTGTAGAAATTAAAACCTGTTTAATAATAATAATACGGCAGTTAGTGATACTAAAATCATTGGTGCAAACCTAGAAAAGTTTCTATCCCAAAACACTGACCTTGTATTTAGGAAAAATCTCCAACTTATGCCTCCTCTAAATTTTTTTGTGGGCCTTAAACAGAAACTAAGCCAGATAAAAAAGAAAACACTCCAATGGTTTCCACTGTAACTCGCCCATTTCAACAGAATTTTGTAGGTTCTCTCAGACAACCATTTTTTATTCTTATTTTGTAGGCCTGCTATGTGCACTTTCTTCTTTACTAATTTAACTTCAACTAATTTTTCTAACTACATTTGACACTAATAGACTTTAAAATTATTTCTCACTTCATTAAAACAACATTTAAAATACTATGAACACTCATAATAACACAAATCATTGAAAGTAATAAATGCAGTCAAGATATGTGAATGTGAAATGCATACAAGAAAAAAAATTGACAGATATGGTAGACCCAGACCTAGGTTTCATGTAGCAACATGCTTGGAGTTTGATAGTTGTTTCCCTGCATGACAAATCTTTTAAATGCTTTTGCAAAGAGTTTGACAGTTTCCTCCTAAAATATTACCATTCAAAAACTCTACTTCAGCTGAATTGATAAAGGATTTGTTAAATGTAGATTGATCGTTCACCCAGTGCACCCTTCAACTTGTTTCCATACAACAGGAATTTTAAAAGAATATACAATTTAGGAAAAGTAAAACACAGTGTTTAAGTGTAAAATATTGCTTTCTTTGGAACAATATAATTTTTTAACTGCATTTCTTAAATATCTAGTTGCTCAAAATTACCTTCTAACAGACTTCGTTTAAAGCTTAAATCAAATTTTTTAATTCACATAAAGGTAACTATTACAAAAATGGCTATAAAATATTCTAAAATTATAAAAATTCATGAATTACAATGTAAACATTTTAAACAACAAATTTATCTTATGCATAACAGTACTTATTTTCAGTTTCAATACAAAAAAATAAATAAATTGTGATATTTCATTTGAATTTAATTAACATATGTTCATGCTAGTACAAACATCTCGTTTTACCTGACTTGAGTGTTAATTAAGGTGAAATATTTAGCATTTATCTACATGATTTAGTTGAAATTGCATTTCATTTAATGACTGGAATGGTTTTATGCATTGTTTTTAATTTTTTTTAAAATTTTTTATATCCATAAATTTTTAGTGAGAAACATAATAGTAGAAGTAAGGAATTTGGTTAAAAATCATGTTTAGATAACATATGTAAAAGTTATTTGATGCATTTCATGCTTTCTTCTTACATTTATTCTACATTTATATTCTCGAGATGTCAACAATTTTTTTTAAGCATTCAAGTTATGAAACATTTATTGTTGTAACTTTTAAAATTTAAATATATTTCAACAAGTTCTAAATAATCAATATCCCTTTCCTTCATTATTAAATAACGAAAAAAATTTTGAAATTCATAAGTCCAAATACATTTGAACTAATGATAAATAGAAAATAACTTGTGCTGATTTTGTGGTATTACAAAGATTTACAACAAATTTTCTAAGAATTATTAATTATTTACATTATACTGTAGAGTAACTAAATATCGGTAAATAAAAACCTAAATACAAAACATCACAACCAGAAATTGTAGTTAATGTATTATTCAAATACCTCACTAAATACAATTCCATAAAAATCGTAAAAAATCCAGTACACATCAAATGGCAAAATGTATTGTTTTTATAAAATACATCAACAATGACAACACATATAATAAGGCTATATAGATAAAAAAAAAACAAATAATAACAAAGTATTAAATATAAAAATGCAAACAACTATAAACAGAATAACAGATCACGGCAAGAAATATCTATAAAAAGAATTCACAAATCCCTAATATGTCAATTCTATAACACTTTGATTCATCTAAACAGTGAAAACTATTCTTACAGCTACATTACACATATATGAATAAACATCAAGTGCTTTGATGGATAATGCTATAGAAATATCACATTGACCAAAGGTTTTAGACAGGGGGTAGATACTCAAAAGTTGCACCGCAATAGCTCAAAACTACAATACATTTGGATTAGTAATTATTTTTGTTCAAAATAAAATTTTAACATTGAAGTGTTAGTCTTTGCAAAATAATAAAATAGAAACATGAAAAAGGTGCCAAATGAATAATAAGAGCTTATCAGAACACTTTTAGAAACTGAGGATCTTGAGGGAAATTTAAAAGAAGGTAGAAATTATTACATAGAACATGATAAATATTTTCAAAAGCGGCTTGTTGTTAATTGAATTAATTTTTCTAGCTCAGTAATAAGTTAAAACATAAGTAGTAATAATTTATAATGTATATATAATTTGACATTTAATTTAAATTTCTGTCATGTATGAAAAATGACAAAATTCAGTAAATTATTTATCCAATATTTTTACAAAAAATGTTACGTATAAACTAAGTGCATAATGTTGAACTTTTTAGAGGGTCACAAAGGTGTCAAAAGAATTGGGGTATCGCATGAAACATACATTTGTACAGATTTGAAAAATAAATAAAGCCTCTTAAACCACAAAACTTTTTATTTACGCCTAGATGTACATTTCGTGAAAGATGATTGCTTTGCAATTGAAATATACATCAGTAGATAAAAACGTTTTTGTGGTTTAACAGGTTTTATTTATTTATAATAAAAAATTACACCACAGTGGCTGCAAGTTATTATTGAAAAATAAAGTTGCAGAAGTAGTAAAAAAAGTATTAGTTTTAACCTAGTATAAAAAATGACATTTAAAAGAAAAAATAGATCATTATAAATATTTTAATTCCTTTTCAAGCAACTTGAAATCGTACAATAAATAATAAATTGAGATTAATAAATTTTGTACATAATTAAGATATGTTTGTGTCATTCACTTTATGTTAAAGGGAAAGATATAACTGTTGCATCCTTTTAGTAATACTTTACCACTAGAGAAACAAAGCATTATAATTCCGTCTTCACTTGATTATTTATGTTTCAATAATTATTACAAATACAATACAGACTATTAAAGTTTCAACTATATCACCTTAATAATAATTAAGATGCATCCTGTCAAGCAATAACAAATCATAATGCATTGCCATTACTAATCATATTTAAATAAATATGTAATATCTGAGAATTGTCACTAGTTGGTTTTCCAATGTCATGTCAAAGGAACGTTGTAAATTAGTGTTACACATTCTCTTAAAATGTATAGGTGAGATGGCATATAAGTACTTTAATTTTTAAACATAGCGTGAATTTAAGAACATATACTAAAATTTATTGAAATAAAGAAGTATTTTAGGATACAAACATCACAAAAAATATAATGAATTTAAATTATAATTTTTCGGATGAACTTGCATGACATTTCAAAATGGATGAAAGTTTTTTTATATGTGATGACAAGGGAAAAGGTTAAAATAAAAAAAGCTTCAATGCAGTGAATCAGAAACAAGTAAGTAAATTATTAAACCTGACTCCTTCATTTACATTGAAGAATTTTAAAAAATAAAATAAGACTCGGCAATTGACAGAATAAAAGATAAATTAATTCAAGAAGAAATCACCAGTGGTTAAAAATTGAATTATAATTTTCTTAGCCAGAAAACAATCACTTATTCAAGAAGTGGATAATTATTTTGATTCTTCCCTAATTATTCTAGCTTTCAAATTTTAGCCAAATTGAATAAAAACCCCAAAATAAGTCAATGTCATTGTACAGTATTGTGATAATATGTACACATCAATACCCTGTTACAAATACAATGTATGTGTTAGACATATTATTATGTTGTTGGTATTGCATTATGATAAATTTTTGCATTATTTTCCAGGACGCACTTTAGAAGAGTAACGAATTACTGACCAGTATAAAAGTATTGATGTTTACAAACACAAATTTTTTTTCTTTAACATAAATAAAAATTTCTATAACTATACACAAAAGTATTTTAAAGAAATTTAAAACTAAAAC
Organism: Prosapia bicincta; assembly: GCA_036971475.1. Classification (NCBI taxonomy): domain Eukaryota; kingdom Metazoa; phylum Arthropoda; class Insecta; order Hemiptera; family Cercopidae; genus Prosapia; species Prosapia bicincta. Next base: position 897,424 of record JBAIZL010000033.1, on the reverse strand, counting down.
AAAGTATATAAATAACAAAAAGACTGCTACATCATTTTCAAATGCGAAATAAAAACTGTAAAATTATAAATGGGTAATTGTTTACTTTAGCCATGTGTAAGAGATTTCAACTTAAAATATACCTATGAAGAATCTAGTCAGGATCGATTTGGTTGTAATTCTATTCATTACTATGTACCTATATTAAAATATTATGAGTTTCTGCATCGGCCAGTAAAATTTTTCAGTCGATCTCATACCTTAGATGTGTTGTATAAATATTTTATTATAGGTACAGTAAACTCCTGATTATCTGTGGAATAGGGTGGCCCGACAACACCAGATAATGAATTCCCCGGATAATCCGCTATGAACAAAGAATACACAAAACGATCGATTTTATTATAACATAAATTACACAAATAATGACCCTGGTTAATGCAATTCACAAATAATCTTAAGAGGACAAAATAAATACAGAAAATAATTTAAAATGTCGATGTATTTGACGGATTATAACATGCACATTTATATGTCTAATTATTTACAATACGTACATAAGTATATGTCAAAAGTAAGTATGTATGTACATATATAATTTCCTTTACACATAATACTTTCACTTTTTAACAAAAAAATCTGTCACTTTTGTCTCTTTTTTTGTGATTTAGCTTTAATGTGCGATCTAAGTATCTTGAGAACCATTTCGTCGCACAGTGTCTACTTGTGTCACAAAGATCGATAATGTATATGACAGACATGGATAATGCATGTCACGTCCTAGACTATTTATAGCTGAGATTAGCTGACATTTGTTTACAATCTTATGATACACATTAGGTTTTCGGGCGTCCAAGCACTTTGTCATTTTCTCTTATATACAGTAGTCTGCTCGCCCTTTATTTCGCTGGCCCGCGTCGGGATGCTTCCCTTTCAATGTAAAAATTAGTACGTACATATTTACATATCTATTCCCTTCATCTCAACTTCTTTTAAGCCTTATATGTATTTACGTCGTATTTCACCGTTTGGAAATTTAAACACATGAATCTGATTGGAATAAAAATTGGATATTTGTAAAACAATGGCAGACCCCGGATAATACGCCCACGGATAATCGGGAGTTTACTGTATATAGTAATTTTGTGTAAAATTACAATCAAATCTATCCTAACTGGATACTTTATAGGTATATTTTAATATAGGTATATAGTAATGTATAAAATTACAAACAAATTTATCCTGACTAGGTACTTCATAGGGTATGTCTAGACGCAGTACAGTTGCTACTGAGCTCCCAAAAACCTAGTTCCAACTAAAATGTGATTAAAAATTAACCTTTTGTGGTAATAGGAAAATGTAAATAATAATGTTATTATTTTTTTAGGCATTACTTTCAAGGTTAAACATTGCTTTTGTAAAGTTTGTAGATGTCAAAATCTTGTTGCTTTTCATGACAAGCTGGTTGTTAATTCTTATTACACTTTAGCTATTACTTGCGACCAGACTTTTTGTTAATTAAAAGTTGTTAAATTATTAACTTACACTTGGAGGAAACGTTTTCGTCTTACGATTTCTTCAGCCTCGTATTTTTACCGCTAGGAATGCTGCAGTTGCGCTTCCTCGGTACCATTATTTTGAAAGTTAGAAGTGATGTGATCAAAGAGTATGTGTGATCTGTGTCGTGTTTGTTCATTTAAGATGTCATATTTATGTGTGTTGTTATGTTTATATATTTCATACGGTTTTAGTGTGTTTAATTTATGGCCTTTGTTGCATGTGTGGAGGATGCTCATGTTATTTTCCATACTTTTGCATGAGTGTTTAGTGTCCATGAGGTGATTTGTGAAGGTGGATTCAATAGTGGTGTTCAGTGCACTTTCGTGCTCTTTATATCTTTCGGCAAAAGATCTGCTTGTTTGTCCAATATAGAACCTATTGCATTTTAGTTTGTATACTCCTGGGTTATTGTACGTGTTGGTATTGTTATTAATGCTGTGTCTGATAGCCGTTTGGCTTTTATTTGTTGTTCTGTAAGCTATATTGTATCCTGCTTTTTTTAGATGACCATGGAGGAGATGGGGGTGAAATAATTTTTTCCCAAATTTGTAATTATATGGGATATAAGCGAAAATGTTATTATTTTTCATTAGTTATAAGTTTCTGTAATTGCCTGTAAAATATTTTGCCCAAAATAGCTTGTGTGGCTAAATATAACAATTACCTATAAATGTTATTGAAGTTTCATTTGCAGTTATAAAAAAATACTATTGTACTTAAATGGACCCTAATAATATAGTTGTTGCCGGCGTGCCCAATCACAAGTGGCAGAGTGCCCTTCTAGATAACCTGCATCAATAAATATATTTTTGTCTAAGAGTGTATGTTTGCATTTTAGATTCCATGCCGTATAGAAAATTGGAAATGCAATAGTTCTATAATAAAATATTAATATAAAAGGTTTCTTCATTCTCTTTATAAAAATAATTTATATTTAATTCCTCAAAATAGCCAATTACCCACCTGAGCAGTTTATTGCAAGGTAGGGCATCTTAGGTACAATAGCTTAGCACACAGATAACTAAATCTCTTGACATTTTGCAACACTGATTATAAAATATGGTGCTACTTAGATACATATACATAAAGTATTGACAATTTCATGTTAAACAAATTCTTATTAAGACAAAAAGGAAACAAAAACAACGAATAACTAAGAATTTAAATCTTTTTGAACTAGGACTTGAAGCAAAAACAGGCATCCTGTTTATTTAAATGTCACAGAGCATAAACTATCTCATATTGGCTATACTTGTGTTCTTGCAATTAATTTAATGTAACTTTATATCTACACGTTTTTCTCTGGAAGTGTTTAAAGTGGAATAAATCTACTTACAACCTGTTTTAATAGGCTTTAAGAAGCTTGTTGGTTACTGGTAAATACGATGCTACAGGAGAACACGTAACCAATACATAACATTGTCACTGACAATGAGAAAAAATATTATAACAGAATAGTTTCTGGTAAAAGGAAACATGTACAACTCAAAACGAATTTAAATCTGAATTAGCTAAGAGGTGCCATAAAACTAGCGTGTGCAGTCTCTTAAATTTTACACATCTTAACATTTGTGAACTTGTAGTCTTATAGGTATATCTGTTAGTTATGTTTGTTGATCTGTAATAAGCTGTTTTCTATTTGAGACTTGTGCCAACAGCACAAAAAGCAAACACTATTCTTTGTGATCAATTTAAAGGCAAAATTTATTGATTATTCACTTGTGTGAAAAAATTGACGGATTCATTTATTTCCTTTAGCATGAAACTAGTTTTATTTTTAAATGAAACTATATTATAAAAAATAAGAATAAAATTCTGCAAAACATTTTAAAATAAATCATATTTTAAGATAATTCTTATAACAAATTTAATAAAATTTTAACCCCTCAAAATATTGATGGCAACCCTTTGGTACTCCTATGTTAATTATTTATGACATTAAACCTTTTAAATAGTAGATGAAAAATGACCATGTGCTACTAATGACATTACGTATAACTGATGACGGGGTTAAGGGAAAATTTATTTAAAAGCTCATATTATTCTTACCCATTCACTTTTTTGTACATATTGCAAATTATATCAGTAGCTAGTTTTGAAAATATGATATTTAATAAATATCATCGTTTAGTAATTTTCCAGACTTGTGTAAAAATTTTAAATAAAAGGAATTTAAAATGCATTGATTGTATATAACTTTTAAAGAAAAAGTACTGCAAAATGCCAAAAGAGGAATTATTTTACAGAAAATAAATAGTTAAGCAATTAAAATATTGCTTCACTTTACATAAACATTTCTCAAAAAGAAACAAAACTCTATTTACACCAAAGATAACAAAAACTGCACACCAGGTATGAACACATGTGTGGCATGGGGGAAGGAGTTTATTCGACTTTCTTGGCTCCTCGAGCTGTCCATGCAACGACAAGGTTTCGAGCGAAGTAGAGCGAAAACGAATGTACTTGAATCGCCATCAGGATGAAAGCGTACCAAAGCAATGCATATGGATAGCCCTGTAAACAAGAATTGACAGGTTTTACACAATTTAAGTTTACACAAAAATTGAATTTATTCAAATAAACATTGAATCTATTTTTAAAATCTTATTTAAAATTATTTATGTCTTCTATTCAATTTTGAATTTATTTTGTATATAAATATACAGTAGAACCCTCTCAAATCCGAACATGATTTGATGAAAACCAAATTTTAAAAAAAGAATGTAAAATTTAATGTAATATGTTCTGAAAGTGTGCTACTTACGTAAAACAGGACTGAGATGTGCAATATAACAGAATTGACACTGTAAAAACATGATATAATACGAAGCTCTATACTGTACTACTGCATCACTTCATTAATAGCAGTAAAATAAAAATAAAATAGACAAACACTAAACTATATTTTTAAATAAATAAAACCTCTAAACCACAAAAAACATTTTATTTTAAACCTTATGTACATTTCGATTGCCCAGCAATCATCTTCAGAGGTATTTAAAAAATACACAAGGTTTAAATAAAATGTTATTTGTGGTTTAGAGGTTTTATTTATTTAAAAATAAACATTACGCCACAGTTGCTTCATATAGTTACTAAACTATATGTTTCACCTAAAAAGAAAAGACACAAACACTTGACTATATTTTTCACTTAAAATCAGTAATTTTCAACTGGCGTAGAGTCGTAAACCTTCCCGAGGATATGGTGTTGAGCCACTGCCGGATCATTGGGTTTTCCAGGTGCATGTTGTTCTACGTAACGGAACGCAATGTCGAGAACGTCGGCATGAGTAACAGCATTCGTAGAGGCATATTTTTCCTCGCTATCGCTACCTGTTACACTGTCGTGTTGATCCTGGACAATAGACACCATACTCGATATATATATTTCATTGTTTATTTAATATTGTCCACTCTTCCAGGCAACTTTCTTCAGCATCTTCACATCCTGATACTGTTTGAATGAGAGGTGAAAGAGCTCAGTTTCATCATCCTCTGTTCTAACTTGTGTTTCCACAAATTCAAAGCTAGGCTAGAGCCTCTTCCAAGATTTCTGCAGTAAAGTGTTACTGATATTATTCCAGGTTTCAGCTATCCAGTAAATTACATCCTTTATTGCAATAGTATCAAGTTTTTCTGGAATAGAAAGAGAACAATCTTCTTCAATTAATGTTTGCAGAAGGTTTTTACTGTAGCTCAGTTTCATGTTCTGCAGCACAGTTTGATTCATAGGCTGAAGCAACGATGTCACATTAGGTAGGAGAAAAATTACTTTTATGTTTTTACATACCAACTGCATGTCTGAAGGATGTGAAGGAGCATTGTCTATGAAATGTTGAGCTTTTGGTGGCAGTCCATTTTTTCGTTAAATTTTATTACTGAAGGAACGAATTCATTTTTGAACCGCTCTTTGAAAATATTACCAGTCATCCACGCCTTACACTGATTTCTGTAATGAACAGGGAGAGGATTCAAGTTCATATTTTTAGAGCTTGTGGATTGGTGGATTTTCCAATCACCATTAATGGTAGCTTATTTGTAGCGGCGGCGTTACTATTTGCTAAAACTGTAAGATGCTGTTTACTCGTTTTAAAGCCTTGCTTAGAAGATTCCTCTTTAGAAGCAAAACTTTTAGTGGGAAGGGCTTTAAAAATCAACCCAGTCTCGCCCACATTATACACTTGCTGGGGTGAGTAATTTTCAGACAAAACCAAATCTGTGAATTCGTCTAAATATTCTTTTGCAGCAAGATTATCAGTTGATAACTTCCCTCCGCTTACCATTAGTTGTCTGATTCCATGCCTTATCTTCCATCTATTGCTAGCAGTAAATTCCAAATCACCGTTCATTAATATTTTTAACTGTTATAACTTTTCTTGTATTAATGGGCCACTAATAGGAATTCCTTTCTACCTCTCTTGTGTAAACCATACAAATACAGCCTCGTCAAATTTGTCATTCACAGAAACTTTCGAGTGATGGCGTTGTTCCAAAAACTTTTCGCTTGTATCACTGCAAAACTGTTCAATTTTTGATACAGATATATGTAATGAATGCTCTAATATTGTTCATTAATAAACAAAACTCACTTCTGATAAAAGCAAAATACACAGCAAATCCGAAATCTGAACTTTTTCGGCAAATTTGAACTTTTCCAAATCTGAACAGGCTATAACGCCACTTAGTTAGGATATGAGGGTTTCCACTATAGTTGTATTACAGTTTGAGCATCAGTAATCCGGAGCGTCTTTTCAGTGTGCATGGTACTCGGCATGAAGAGCGCAGCGCTTGGCGCCACTGCAATACATATCTAAATTAAGTGTTATCTTTAATTATAAAAGCAAAGATAAACTAATTCTGTAAAAATGTGATAACGAAATTTAAAACGCAACATACAGTATATTTAATCATTATATAATTTTTTTAGATTTTTATGTTCCACACGCTTACCAATAACGAGTATTATAATCAATCAGAAAAATTATAACATTTATTGATAAACTTAATATTTAGCATATTTGTCATATAATATACTATTGTTCAAAAAACAATAAAAGACTTTTTCACTCAATAAGTTTGTACCGGCCTTTTTTTTGCTTTCTGTGCTATGTATTAGTACGTACATTATACGACGTCTAATTTGTAATATTTCCTGCTTTAATTCAAACCTACACGATACTCTAAGCACTAAAATAGATTATAGTTGATGAAATATCAATTATACGCAGCAGTTTGAAAATCTTGATAGTCAAAATCAGTAGTCAAATGGTTCCCGGTCCCAAATGATCCGGATTTTCGACACCCTACTGTATTTTGAATTATATGAAACTCTACTCGAATATATACCAAGTAAAATTCTTATTTAAGTATATTAAAATTAAAATGATAAGTGAATACAAGAAAACAGTGTTGCAAAGTTAAATATATATATTTATTTTAAGTTTGACATAAAACTGGGACTATTTTGACTTAACTCCAAAACAAGCAAAGAGTTAATAAATCCTGAATTTTCAAGAAAACCTTTAGACATTGGTTGATTATATAATATATTTGAAACCTATTAAAACATTATAAATATAAATTAATATTAAATAATAACAAGAAGTACTCAAACTCAAGTTTCTGCACTTGTTAAGAAGTTTTATGTAACATAAAAGATGAATTCCACAGGAATGAGTTAAATGTCTACCTGAACGAATTTTCTCGTTCACTTTGCCTAAAAATTCGCTCATTAACGACAGACATGTACCAGGTCTCTTATCATAATTTTTGTGACATTTAAATTAAAAAACTTAATTTGCAACATAACGCCAATTCACTGAATTTGAATCACATATAATAATAAACTGTCAGCAGGCTTTAGCAGCAAAAAAAAAAAAATAAATAATAATAAATAAAAGAAGATAGCAAATATAACCATGCAGTTTATGTTTCGCAGAATCTTTTATTGTGTTTGAACTGGTATCAAAAAACCTGTGTAACTGTAAAAAAATAAGAAAAACAAACTTTCAATATTTAATGAAGATAACAAAATGACCAAAAGAGAAAGTTAATAATTTAAAAGAAATGTGGATTTCTACAATGAAATGGTAAAAAAAGGCGTTCATTTACTTAATAATTAAAAAAAAAAAAATAACAGAACTAAATATGAAAGAATATATAATAAAAGTGCTTTCTAGACAAGTTTTTTTATGAAAAATATCTAGATCTTTTCAGTTACATGTCAGCAATATTAAAAGATGTTCTATTGTTGTAAAATAAAGAGAAATTCATGTTCTAATGAAAGGAAACATTAAACATGACTAGACAAACCTCCTACAACAGTTTATAATGGTTAGACTTTCTTCTGGGCCGATACGATAACGAAATGGATTGATAAGCGCCGAGCGATAACATTTATTAAGTAACCCTATTCTAATTGATGGACCTGGACTAACAGTAGAAATAGATGAGAGTTTGTTTTCTTGCAGGAAAAATAACGCTGGTTCTGTTTTGTCGGAACAATTAATTAGTTTTTAGGGGAATATGTAGGGAGACTAAATAGTTGTTTTTTAATTCTCTTGAAAATTGAATGGTCGCCAAAATATTACCCATTATACAATTTAGTTTGTCCTGATCATAACCATTATTTCAAACAAGTGGAAAAAATGCGTTAAGGGCACTCTGGAACGGTAAATATTAATTTTTTTGACATTTTCAGGTTTTTATTGATTCTTATTCCTTGGAATATTAGCTTTAAAATGATGTATAATACATATAGATTGCAGTTATATTTCATTTTGAAAAATTCGATTATATAAGGCGATGTGCGCTACCATGGAAACAAAATAAATCGAGTTCTCTCACGAAATCATAAGTTTTCGTCACTATACATAATGCTTCTACTCATAAATCAGTAGTTGACAGCAAACCTTATGAGAATTGTGATATAAATAAACTTGAATGCATTGGTCACATTCAAAAATGCATGGGAACTAGGTTACGGAAACTGAAATCAACGAATAAAGGAAAACTATCAGATGGGAAACCATTTACCAGAAAAAACCTTCTCACTAACCTGGCAATTCAAAAGATTCAATTGTTTTATGGATTAGCAATAAGAAAGAATACAACAAGTGAGAAAGACATGCAGAAAGCTGTATGGGCTACCTTCTTCCATATTCTGTCTAACAACGACAAAACGACTCACCAACTCTGCCCATCCGGATGACACTTGGTGTAAGTACAAGAAAGTTATGGTTTCGGGTCTCACATATGATCATTCAAAACATTTTCATCTATCTGTAGTAATAATGCTTGAAATAAAGCCAATATTCAAGTCTTTGTCTGATCCTGTTCTTCTAAAGAAATGTTTGAAAGGGAAGTCGAAGAACCCTGAATAATCACTGAATAATTTGATATGGCCACGACTTCCGAAAAAAACATTTGTAAGACTGTCCACTTTGAATTTTGGAGTGTCAGAAGCTGTATTATCTTTCTACAATGGATATGTCTCCAAGGCAAATGTGTTGGAACATCTAGGGCTTCAAGCTGGAAAACATCTTGTGAAGGCAATGGAAATCTTAGATCGCAAGCGAGTCTACGAAGCAGACAAGGCAATGAATGAACTCGAGAAGAAAATAAGAATGAAGAGAACAATGGCTAAAAGAAACCTGGAAGACCAATATGCAGAGCTAGAAAACCCAGACAACCCCTCATACGTGCTGGTGACCATTAACACAGATATGATTGTACATTAAAACTTTTATATATTTTATTTTGTTAATTTCCGAAAGTTAACATTTTATAACTTTCACTACACATATCTCAGAAACCGCTCAATAAATCTTATTGAAATTTTTACTGTGGTTTTATAACTGCCAAATAAAGTTCCTAACACAAGCAATTATAAATATGATATATAGGTACCAAATGAAAAAATATTTTTAAACAATTTTTTGAAAATTATAAATAACAATAAGGAAAATTTAATAAAAAATTCCCATGAACTTATAAAACAATAATCTTGTGTTAGGAACTAGGCAAAATGCTAATCTTCAAAACAAAACAAAAAAATTAAAACAATATCTCAAGTGGAAAAAAAGTTATGTGCATTATTGCTACATTGAGTTTAAATAGCGTTCGGAGTGCCCTTAAGCAATTGTATAAACAAGGTTACAAGCATTTTACAGTTACTCATAAAAATAATTTTGTCGAACCTGAAACAGGTGCAAACAGTCGAAAGTAATTGGCGACAAGCAAAACACCGTAACAAAGTTCAGTGCGCCACACACCGTTCTATGCTAAATTCATATTTGTGTGAATATTTATGGAGTCGCCAGCAACACGGAAAAGACTTATTTAAGCAAATTTTGGAAGATATTTTTGCTAACTGGCCTCCAGAATAAAGGTAACAAACTTTTATTTTATTATTTCTCTGTAATAAAAAATTTACGTTTGCTGACACATAATCGAAAAGGTCCAAATAACCTGATTAAAATTGTTCTTTGAAAGAATAATACAAATAACCTTTCTCATTAACATCTCTCAGACAAATGACAAAGAGAAAAATTCTAGTATTTAAAGAGACAAAGCGTTCTTCACCAACTAATGAGATGTAATCAATGATGTGCAAAGTGGACTAAAAATAGATGAAATACGAACTGCATGTCAGGACAATATAAGCTTAAGTAGTTTTTTGTTTTAGAAAAAATGAGATCTTTTTCAAGAACGCCATCAGTAGTAAATCATGTTTTACATTATAATTAAGTTAACTTATAACTAATTATACCTCAAATTACATATTTTCATAGTTTCTGTAATACTTAGTTTACAATTACGCATACAACTTTTTGAAAATTCGATATTACAAAAATAGATGTTGCATGGTCGGACAAAAGGCAACTCGCCTTATTGTGACTAACATGGGATGAAAAGTAGGAATAAACCACTCATCACCCTTTATTTTAACCCTAAACTAATAAAACAAACAACGAATTTATACGATTTTTTTGATGATTGACTATTACTTATTTTTACTACCCACAATAATACTAGGTAAATTATTCCTACCTGCCATAACGTGATTTCATCATCACTATCACCTGCAGTTAGATATTGGTACGCTTCTGAGAAATAATATGCTGCAGCGTATAATACTGGACCAAATCCAAAAACACCAATTCCAATCATGTATCGTTTCATTGTTTTAATTCTGTTCTTGCGCACTGCAGCCAAGCCAAGGAACGATAGGAGTAAACTTATGCACCATATATATTCCCATAATAATGGCTGAAACAAGTAATCGAAAATGTAGTGTAAACAATAATTAATTTTATGCAGTTTGTAGTTAATGCAAGTATCTATTTACAGAAAGTTTTTATTAGTAATCCCTAGATCATAAATAGAGTATAAGTTAGAATTACAGTCAACTCCCGATTATCCGAGATAATTACCGGCAGGGCCGTCACGGATAATGCGAAATCACGGTTAAAACAAATACCATAATATCCACAGCCCTACTTCTACCCAATCACTGTAAAAACAGCTGATAAATAGTACCACCTCCTGTTGTACCGTCACTACTGTACAGTTCGTTTTGATCAGAAGCAACGCATAAACTGACCACTGAGGAAGGGTAGTGTTTAATTTCGACTCGAGCGATCGCGTAATTCCGCGAATTCGGCGTTCGGATTTATTCACCGAAAAACGGCCGCTCGCGCTCGGGGTTATCGCACCTCCATGCATCATGTTCGATGCTTTGATGTGCTCTGATCTGATTGGACGTTGGAGATAACGCGTAATTAGGGATTCGCGCGTCATAGAACCGCGTGAATTTATAAAACGACAACAAGAAATATAACGTAAACTCAGACATGCTGACCGAAACTCTGCCCGCAAGTGCGCGTCGCGCGGAAACAGGTAGGAAGGATTTAGAACACGAGGTGGCGACTGCGGGCGAGTTGACAGGCTATAAATTATTCCGTAAAGGTTACTGTACGCCCCAACGACCGCCCGCACTATCAACCGTCCGCCGCGTTCACATTTGACTCCTCCCGCCCCGCTGCTTCAAGTGGAGCTGACGATCCCGGTTGATCCTCAACCCGGTTGATACGATCCCGGATAATCGGGAGTTGACTATACTAAATTACAAAAACGTACATCCTTATTAGGGATGGGTCGATACCTAAATTTGTTTATTTGAATTCTATAATTTTTGTTCCAATTCTCAAATCTTGTTTTTTGAAGTTATATAGGCTTACATTATATTCTCTCATAATGAATTTAGTTAACATCTTGGTCATATGGTGAAGTCTTTTAAAAGTTCGGTTTTAATGTAACAGGCTATGCAAAATGTTCATCCTTGATTTATGAGTAGGAATTTCTGAAAGCATGATTTAACAAATATATCGAACAAAAGTAATTAATTATTTAAAATTACAAATGCGAACTTCAGTTTACAATTGAATCATGTATTTGAGAAACCCCATAAGTCCACTTTTTATCAAAAATGAGTTAGTTCCACTAAATAGTTTATTGTACGTTCATCTACATGTCAGCGAGAAATAACATAAGTTCAATGCCTATACAGTGAGATATGGACCCTCTGTTTGTCTAATATATTGGAGAAACAACATTAGTCCAGGACTAATGTTGTTTCTCGTTTACGTCACCAGGTGGTGTTCACCTGTTATTCTTTGTCGGCAGCTGCCACCTGGTATTGAGGTTACATTCTGTTTGTGATAATGTCAAGTGAAGAAAAGTGTCTCTTCTTTCATATTACAGTATCTTGAGACATATCAAGTCACTTCATATATTTTCTGATGGCTCAGGTGCACAGAATAAAAAACATACTATGATCCGACAAATGAGCGCTCAACCGCCCTCAAGAAATTTTAAACAATTGAACAGTATTATCCTATTCGGGGCCATTCATTTTTCCCCTGCGATAGGGATTTTGCTGTATTAAAGAAAAATTTAAAAACATGTGATCATATATTCACAATCAAAGAATATATTGAGACTATAGTGACTGCATCTGCAAATGACATTATTGACTTTAAGAAATGGTGGCCTCGCCATTACAAAAGGGCTATGTTGTCTGTAAAATCTTCTGGACGTGCTGTTCCAATAGATGAAAAGGTAACTCTGAAACCTAGCCAGTTCATGCAGTACTCCTATAGCAGTGACACTCCAGAATTGTTAGTAGCTAGAAATTTTATTGATGGTATATTGCAGCATCATTTCGACTGTTAAATTCCCGAATGTAAAAATTACATTCCACACGGAGAGGATGAAGAAGAATTTTATAATAGCATTTTCAGGTGGCCAACTACTGAAAAAGATGATGTCGATGGAATAAATAATACAATATTATCGACAATATGTTAAATACATTGTTCAATAATAAATTGTTTTTTATTCTGATACTAGGCTCATTCTTATAACATTCTCAATATCCCAGAAAATATTATTAATTATGAGATGATGAATTTGAGAAACAACACAAGTCCTGGAAATTAAAAAAAATTTCTATAATATAAAAAATCACAAAATGTCTATAATAGGCATAAAAATACTTCAAATGTGTCTTTAAACCACCCTGAATTTTTTTGAAATCTTTATGTTGCATGGTAATGGAAAAAATCATTTTTTTTTTTGATTTACCAAAAATGTATTGTTGTGGACTTATGGGGTTTCTCAAATACGTAATTCAATTATTATATAACTTCAGTAATAACCATTCCAGTTTGTATAACTATGGAGAAAGTGGGACTACTTTTACTTTGTTTTGGCATCTATGAAGCAGTGGTGGCCAGAGACAGGGAGAGTGAGAGAGTCGAAACCGCCTAAGTGAGCCGAGAGGTGACAAACAAATGGAAATGCTTCCGATCCGTCATGGTTTGTTGTTGCGTCATAAATAATGATAATATTTTTGTTATCTCGAATTGGCATTTGCTTTAGTCGTTTAATTCGTTCAAAGCAACTAACACATAAATAAGGTATAGTCAATAAGTAATTATTTTCCCAATAAATTACACCACAAGTATTTTAACAGTTAAAAAAAAAAAAATCGGAAACAGCACTTGAATCAATGGAGAATAGAGCATTGAAGATTACTTGATACCATTAGAATCGACCATTTCTGGAATCGAGAATCGAAATCGGCATATCCCTAATAATTATAACAATGAAATTCTTAACGTCTTGTAAAACATAAACAATACAAATTTACTTTATGTAAATTGTAATTTTAAAGTAACGATTTTTAAATGTTAAGCTTTACTTATTTATTATTTTTTATTGTAGGTTTTTAGTAGAAAGGCCAATATTGATAAGAACCATAAATACAGTACTGCAAATGTTTGAAACATTGACAAGATTAAAATAACTAATTAAAAAATTCAATTCAAGCCTGATTGTTTGTTAAAATGCACATTATTTAATCATATGTTGAAAATTCTAGGCTACTTTTTAAAAATAAGTAAGATATTTAGGTAAGATTTATTGTTCAAAAGGTCACCTAATGCTGGTAAAAATAGCAGACATAGTTGGATAATTATATATAGGCATGTGATTATGGTTTCTTTGGCAACACCCATCAGAAAACTACATCAGTATCATGAGATTAAATAGTGGAAATTTTAGAAAACTACATGTTGAAGAAACTAAACCAAACCTCATTTCTATATCAATTCATGTTACAATTGTTATAAAATATGAGTTTTATATAGGGGTATATATGTATGCATACGAATAAAATCCACAACATGAAGGACAAGACTATAAGGTTTAGTTTCCTATTAAGAACAGGTGTCTCAGAAATCTAACTGATTCTTTTAAATCCATTTAAACAATGAAAAGAATAAAGAACAAATTACTGGCTACGTTTGTCTCTTCACATAAACTAGTGTGTTTGTTTTAATAAGCTAGTGTGTAGTGATATTTAGGGTAAACTGTTTTAATTTTTACCGTTGTGAATTAAATAGGTTTCCAAAATAAATGTTTGGTAAAATGATGAAAAATATTTAATCCTAAATATATATATTTAAAAATCATACTTGTGACTCAAATATTATCAATCGTATACATTATTAAACAGCTGCAGAAGAAGTAATATAGAAAAAATTGTTTAAAGTAAATTCGTACTGAGGTTGACAAAGAACAATTTTATTTGAGTTACTTTATATTTTATAATACATATGACAGAATCACAATATCAAGTGCCAAAATAGAAAGGGAATTTCCTTGCAATTTCCCTCTTTATACAGTATATGGTGTTGGACTATTAATTTTGTTCGTTATCAATTATTCGCTTTCTAATTATGAACTTGATGGTGGTGTATAACCTCTAATTCTATTCACCTCTTGTAATGCTTCACTATGGCACGGAACCTCTTTCTTGTAATTTCATATACATCTTTAAGTAATTGATTACTAGCTATGGGAAAGTTGGCTCAGTGCCAAAGTGCTGTTTTTCTAACATGTGGTTCATCAGTTCGAATCAGACCAGAACATCAAGTCTTTTACATTTAAATTAACAAATAAATATTTTAAAACTTTATTCACAACAATTCTCATCCACTATATGTTTAAAACAATGTATTTGAATTTGATTGGATAAATAAAAACAATTTTTTAATGACTGTAAATTTGTACAGGATATATATATATATATATATATATATATATATATATATATATATATATATATATATATATATATATATTCTTGATATTTAACGTTATCCATTGTTTTTCCGTTGCACTGACTTTATGAAGTTAATATATTACTATTGTAAGTAATTTTATCCACCATTAAGTGCAATGATTTTACCTTGAGTGATGAGGCACCTTTCGGTCACTTGACCATTGTCGAATCAGTGAGTGATTCGACAATGGTCAAGTGACCGAAAGGTGCCTCATCACTCAAGGTAAAATCATTGCACTTAATGGTGGATAAAATTACTTACAATAGTAATATATTAACTTCATATATATATATATATATATATATATATATATATATGTGTGTGTGTGTGTGTGTGTGTGTGTATGAGCTAATAGAAGAAACCAAAAGAGGTTTTACTTGATCTTTTTTAAATACTCTATTTTAGAGGCACAAAAATTGTCAACATAAACATTAAGTGAACTAAGGAGGAGAATGTTCTTGAAAAAAAATCTTATAGTACTTTAAATAATCCTCAAATTTACACATAAAATAAACGATTATAAAAATCCATGACTCTTGCAAAATTAAACATACTATTTTACTTTCAGCACAATACCATGAAGTCATATGTTCAAATAAAGCAAAACAGGTATTGTGGGAAATACATTTTATGACTTCTCAAAACGGTAACTCATGTAGTCTTCAAATAGTGACAGTTCAGTTAGGTGTGTACTAAGTAAAGCCCACACGTGCATTGTCCAGTGGCTAGGTATGTAAGCCACTCCTTATTCAACCACAAATAATTAATGCGGGTGACTGAAAAAATGTGTAACTAAAAAAATCAAATAAAATTTGTTTTTGTAAAGTTTCTTTTCAATGTATTGGACGTTTATATCCCAATAACAAATTAAATGTATTGAAAAGGATCACTTTGTATTCAAATATTTTTCTCCTGTTAAAATCTTTCATTAATTTTGCATTTATTTCCAGCACTATTTATTCTTTGGTTTTAGCTCAGAATTTAAAAATATTGTTTTTTGGGAGAAATACATAGAATTCCCAAATTGTTACAAATGCTTACACAAAGTTATATGGATTACTGATAATGAAAATTGCTAAAAAGGTTGGTACCAAAATGAAAATTTAAAAAAATTTAAAATTTACTTAACAGGAATTCAACTTTATTGGATGTCTACATCATGTTTTGACAAGTTACCTAAAAAAATTAAAAGTAAATTCCTACCAAGGCCAACAAACAAATTTTTTACTTTAGGAATTTTTTATTAAACAATTACAATTATTATAAATATGTATATACACATGACAAAATGACAATATTAAGTGGCAAAATAGAAAGCGAAATTACTTATTAAAATTAATTAATTTAATTTAATATATATATGAAAAAACTATATTACCATAAAGTGCCGAAGGGTGCCTCATCACACAAGGTAAAATTATTGCACTTAGAAGTATTTACAATAGTAATATATTAACTTCATATATATGTATATATACATTTAGTAATTAAATCTATCAGCCATTTTTTTCCAAAATTCGCTAAAAAGTATCAATGGTCAGTACGCTCTATCAACATTTTCATTTAACCTAGACGACAAATTTATCCGGAAAACAACAAACAAGTTTGATTACAGTAGTTTTTGGTAATATGAGGCCTATCATAATATAATATTAATATCAAATATATTAGATCCAAACAATAACATTTTTCTTTTTGTTCGTTCCAATTAAAAATATCACAATTAAATGGAAGAACATCAAGGACAACTATACAGGAAGCAAGAGAAAACGAACAGTTGTTAAGAACGAAAAAACTGTCTTTTTGTAAACTTGCACTAGTTTTTGGTCCATCTCGTAGGAGAAACAACATAGAGGGAAGCCAGTCCCCAACATGGAAAATAACTATCTGTTATACTTATTTACGTTAAGCAATGTGCCAGGCTTAACCTGTCTGTATCTTATAAATTATTAAAATTATTGACAAAATTTTTTGTTTCAAATCATTTATACAAAGTGTTTTATCCAAGAAGGAATTCATTTTCATAATTAATAGAATGTTTTCACACCAACACACAAACACACCACATACTAAATTTACATTATACAGGAGTTTCATATTTAACAATTGTGTTAGGTTTAAATTCAAACGCTTGCATTCTGTGTAATGAATAAGGCACAGATATGGACAGAAAGTAAGAAGCAGCTTGTTTGCCAATTTAGACAAAAGGCTGGCAATTTTCCATTTGTTTAGAGGGAAGCATGTAGGCCAAGCAGTTTACTAGAATCTTTACAGAAAAAAAATCAAAGAATCCAAATGAAGTAATATTAATTAGCAATTATAAACGTTTCAAATATTTTTAGTTAGTTTATATGATTTGAATGTTGTGACACAAATTAAACAAAAATGTCATTTTAATTTTATAAAAGTATAAATACTTATTTAAAAAAAGTTTTATTCCTTTAATAAAAACACTTATTTAATAAAAAAATACTTACAAATCCCAACATTTTAAAATAATATATTGTTTAATATTTGTTCCAATAGCTCGAGGATTGATTCATGTTTTTAAATTTTAATGAATATGTTTACTGATTTTTTAAAATTTGCCTTTGAATTCAAAAAAGGAAGAACATTTTGGTTCTAATAAACATATGTGTATAAGTTAAAAATTGTAAATACCAGTGATAAACTTAAAAGGAAAGATATAAATATTATAAAAACACAGTTGTATGTATGCTTTCTTGACTAACAATATAAGCGTGAAGAATGTCTTTTGAGTATTACTTTAAGGTATTTATATTTACAGCGACTTCTCTGTAATATATTTAAACTTGGTTAAATGGAGAACACTCCCAATCAACAGGGTGCGGATTATTCAGGGTGGCAAAAACAATAAAGGAATAGTGGAATAATAATTTATTAAAAACTTTCTGTATGTTGGATTAATGTTTTTCCCATTGTCCTTGTACAAACCCTATAGCAACATCCTGTTATTTTGTTTTCCCAGTTTTGTGAGTCGATTAATGTTAAATTACAGTGTAATTTTTAACAAAGTTCTTTAAAAGTACTAACATTGATTTTACAATATGAAATATACTAAAATTATCACAGACTTGAGTATAGTGGAATAAATTAATTCCTTTAAAACTAGTATATATTGTAGGTCAAAGAAGCTAAACGCTTAAGAAATAAACACAAAAACAGATCATTCGTCACAGTACTGTTTTACGCTTGTATAGAGTCTGTTTCAAATTACCTTGAGCAAGTTCCAGAAACTACATTAGCCAACAAATTATTGTCAGGGAAAACAACTGGCTTACTGGCTTCAGATATAGTTAACAAATTAGATATCAAACGACTATATTTCTAAATTTCAATTAATAATACTACAATATTAATAATTACATATTACAATTATTAATCTTTGATTTTTTTCGTTTTTTTCTCAGAAATAGAAGAGATCATATTAATTATACTCTTGGGCTTCAATCAATGCTATATTGTATTCGCATCAGGCTGTATGTTCTTTAGGATACAGTTCATGTCAAAGAATGATTCCAAAAATTTTCAATTTCAATTCTAAAATTTGTATTCCGATTCTGGATTCTGAAGTCGATTCTCAATTCTTTTAAGTTATATAGGCCTACATGATATTTTGTAATAATGTATTTAGCTAACATATCGGTCATAAGAAGCCTTTTAATAGTTTTGTTTTAATGTAATAGACTACACAAACTGTCAAACCTTATTTAATAAACAGGAATCTCTAAAAGCATGACAAACATATCGGATAAATATGACATACAAACGAACCAGAAATGCTTCCGATCGTCTATATTGTTGCATAAAATAATAATAATTTTGTTATCTAAAATAGATTTTGATCATTTAATTCATTAAAAACTACTAATACATAAATAAGGTATAGCTGATAATGAATTATTCTTCCATTAAATTACACCACACACATATTTTAATAGTTAAAAAAAAAAACAAGCATCAGAATCGGCAGTTTAATCAATGGAGACGAGATCGACGATTTCTCGATACCATTAGAATCTATGATTCCTGGAATTGAGAATCAGAATTGGCCCATCCCTAATCATTACTTAACATATCATGATTATTTATATTATTTCAATTAGTCTATGCCAGTTCCTCCTGATTGCTAGGTCATAAAATAGTTGTAGTTTTTCTGTAACTGAAGTTGTGAGGTGCTTTTTCGAAATAACATCTTGGTACCAGTTTATATTCTATTTTAGCTTTATTTCAAGCTGCGTTAAATGAGTTCATATTATTTTCCATCATATTCCGCATGCTCTTTAATTTATTTATTTCAAATTTTTACCATAAGGCTTTGGGTAAGGCTCAGGAGGTTTTTAGCATCAGACACAGCAAAACATTTCTGAAACCTTGCACGTATGGCTATATAATTTTTTTTGTTTTTGCATTATATATCAGCAGGGAATGATTACAAAATTTGAAAAAAAGAAAACAATTATTTTTGGCTGTTCAGACTCCTCATAACTCCTGAACAGTCGCGAAAAACAAGTAGCAAATTTAGATGTATGATTTCAAAGCGGTGAACCTACAAAAGATTATAAAAACCAATAATATTTATGTCAGTTGGACTATATCTATTTACATTTTTAAAAAAACAATCTTTTGTTGTGTGTTATTAGCAAAAATATTGGTTTTAAAAATACCTGGATTGGTATTTAGAAAAAACAACAAAATATATATAATGTTTAAAATGCTAACTTTATTCGGGAATACAAGTTTTTAAAGCAAAGGGTGTTTTCACCATTCAAGCAGCATTTCTTTTTTGATAAGGTATGTGAACTGCTGTTATTTCACCCCCTATAATGTTTTATTTTTAAACTCTGTCTTTTAATAGTGACATTTTTTAATTTTTTCTTCAAGTGCAGCTGATAATTTTATAATAGGCTTGATTGATTGGAGAAACTTTCTCTGCTTCCAACTTTTACTTTATCTGTCAAGAATCTGCGTATAAGAGCCCTTTTTTTCTTGTAGAAGTTTCTTCTGCTCCCAAAGAGCCCAACCTACCCACTACACCTGGCTGTTGAGAGCCTTGAATGTTTGCAGAAATTTCTTCTGGAACATCTCTGGTCTACATGTACCCTCCCTAGCATTTTAGGGTCAAATAATTGTCACTTTGTATTGTCACAAGGTCATTGAACCTCCACTTTTGATAACCATGTTTATATTCTTCTTCATGAGTGTGTCATTTCTTAAACTGTTGCCTTCACAAATAGGTCCCCATAAAAAAAGGAAGCATCCTACTTCACTGTATTCTTCCTTAACACTGTTAAATAAGTTCATATATTAATCGTTGACTTTCCTTATCAGCCAAAATAGTAAACAATATTATTCAGCCAAAATAATTATTCAGATTCATATAGATGTAAACAAAATTTTAAAATTAGTCAACACAAAACAAAAGTTTTGCAATAATAATCAGTCATATAACGTGAAACTACTGCTTTTTAGAATCCCATTTAGACACAGAGTGTGATAAGATTAAGGCTTCACATATAAACATACAAACAGCTTAAAGGCAGATCTAAAACTAACCAATATTTGACTGGAGGGGTTTAAGAGACTGTGATGGAAAATTAAAAACATGAGTAAACTTTTGAAACCTTGCAATCATACAATTAAAGTACAGAAAATCTTTTAATCATAAATAAAACATTTTATGACATCTTTCAAATCCAAATCTGAAAATTATAAGAAGATAAATCTACAATCTGAAAAAGTATACTAAATGTTATCTTACTTACTTTAGGAACCTCTAATTCTTCAATTTCTAAAACAAAAATATCCAACCTATCAAGAATATCCGCAGACAATTTAGCCAGCATAGCAAAAAACAGAAGATAGTGGAAAAATATACAATATTTTAATCTTGATTTGTTTTGAGCACTGAAAGCAAAAGAATTACAAATAAAATAAAAACTTATATTAACTTTCTATTTAAAAAGCTACATAAGTATAATATAAAAATGGTAATGGTAATACTTGATAAAATATTAGTCAATTTTTTTTTTACATATGTTGCTAAAATATATTTTTATATAATGTATTTCTTCATAAACAAAAGAATATATAGGCTACGACTCACAATTATAAAAACTTTAATATCAGATGCTTTTCAATGACACTTAAATCATTTTCAGTCATGCTACACAATCAAAACCTAATTTTAAAAAATTGTATATATAATCTATTTATAATATCTATTTATGATAGGTTGGGTTCAATTTTTTAAATTAGGTTTTGAATGTGTAGCATCACTGAAAATGATGACAGTGTCATTGAAACCTATCTGATATTAAAGTTTTTATAATTGTGAGTAGTAGCCTATTTATACTTGTGTTTATAACCGTCATTCACAAGCCAGGCATGAGTATTGTTTATAATGTATTTCTTGTTTACAAGTTTTGTTTGACAAACTAAAAAAAGTGGGAAAAATTTGAAGCAAGTAAAACATAATGCCAAACTAGCAGTTCACACAGAACTGTGAAAATACTGCACAAAACTACAGATATATAGACTGGAATTAATGTCAAAGAAAAGAACAAGAAATAGGAAGAATCTGTGATAAAATTCTAACAGTTATTAGATAGAATAGTTGACTTAAAACAGGCCTACTGTATACTATGGCTTCCAGAAAAAAACTTAAACAAGTAGCCCTTATCAGGGCTTTGACAAAGACCTGCACAAAATGTCTTGGAATGAGGTTGGCTTGAATGACAAAGTTTTTACAACTCAAACAAAAAGTGCTCAGAAGAGATGTTGATATATTTTTTATCGTCAAAGCGGTAGTTTCTACAGAAAAACCAGAATCTTCAATTTAACAGATTATGCATTAGTATTCTGACATGGTCCGGACAAATAGCATTAGGGATCTACATCAATGTTAGAAACAACTATAAAATCAAATTCAAAGTACTCCATGAAATGACGAATGATGACAAACTCGAAGCGATAATGGTCAAAATAAGTATGAAATTATGCATTCCTTTAAATTTATTCAGCGTATCCTTTTTCTGACCCATTTTGACAGCAAGATGATGTAATAGGAAGCAGTTTCCAATAGCCTCCCCAGGCTAAAAAGAGTAAATCTACTTCAAGTATGTACGTTTGCATACCTGTACCATAAATCTTCTTTATATTCCAAAATAGGGATTTTAATTCCTTCCTTACAGAAAGAAAGTTAGACTGATCATATAAGGCATAAAAAATATGTGCCTTGAATTGTCAAGAAGTGTGATGGCCGGTACAAACTGGAAATTAATCTAATAAGGCAAATATACTAAAATTCTGTTAAACCTCAATCTTTAATTGATCTTAATTTTATTGAAGAAAAAAAGTTGTACCTTTTTATTGAAGAAAAACAACCTGAAAGGCTAAAAAATTATAAAATGTTGATATAGATAATTTTAATTAGTGCTTATTACTTCTTACCTACTTGTTACTTACTAATTGTAATTAGTACTAACTTATTATACAAAGGTAGCGTATTATACAGCGCGCTGCGGTGGTTAGGTTATCATGAATATGTTGTTATTACTTCCCTGTTACATTATGAATCGTATGTGAGGAAGTTCTAGAGGAACAAGAGTTACCCCCGAAATATATATGTGGCGATTAGGAGTAACTGGCAACAATGCATTCAACTCAATTCTCACTAACATCACTTCTTTTTGGGAGGTAGAAAATAATAACCGATCGTCATAATCACTAGTAATTTTCACAGTAAGTTAAATAAAGTCTGTTCTATATAAATATTTAGTGTTCTTACATCCCCTCCAAATAAAATCAAAAAATAGTGGCCTCCATATAATACGTAAATATCTGTTAGTTATTTGAAGTATAAATGCCCCAGTATTTAAACTAGGAATTATTATTAAAATCCAAGAATCTCTCTGCAATTGACAAAATAATTAAATGTATCTATTACTTCATTCAAAAGCTAAAGATTTTTCTATTTTAGTTTTACAGTTAACAAATTATAGTTGCCCGCATATTCTTTAAATAAAACACTTGATAATACATAATAAAATCTACAAAAAATAATTTATAAAAGTTTTAGGCTGATTATAAAACTTAAGCAAGGAAACGTGCAGAAATTCACTTTTTTGCATTGGTTTTGTTTTTACACTAAAATAAGTAATTTTAGGACAATGTTGTTTTTATAGCAAATAGTTTCATATTAAAGATGACATGAAATTTAAGTGTAATAGATAACTTTCAGAACAAAAGAAGATTATTATTTTGTATTTGTTGATTCCATCTTCAAGTGAGCTTACTAGTTTCACTAAAACACTTGTAAATATTTTACAAACTTGCATATACAAAAAAGAAATAGATCATATTACCAAAGCTTGACAGTTATTGCTTCTGAATCTATTGAGGTATACAGTATATTGTAATTACCAGTTACAGAATTAAGATGTTATATCAACTCTCTAACATTTATGTTATGATAAATCATTAATAATACTCATGAACTTTTCAAATCACATTGTAAAAAAAAATATTAAGGAATAACAAATATTAAATTTGTAAACTGTGAAAGAACAATAAATTATTAAAAATATTTATTCACTCGAAAATAAGCCATACGCTTCAACAATATATTATGAATTTGACAAAATAACATGTAAAAAGCTTTTGGCTACCTAGAAAGAAAACTGCATCACTATACTGTCTAATGTCATCAACATATGTGAGAAAATATAATTCTAAAAATATTAATATAATTATTTAATAAAATAGTAATCAATTAATGTTATAGTAAATACTTTGAAAAATATAAATAAAAATAACCTATGAAGCTCATCTAGGCAGATAACCTTAGAGGCTCCCAATATCACAGCTAATTGACAAAATTAACCATGTTACCTGATCTGATATTGAGCTGCAACTCGTTGTCGATGTGCGAAATCAGTCCCATCAGTTCCTAATATCATTGGTCCGCCTTTCGATGCCATTTCAAAATTTACTTGAAATACTTGTAAATCAGTATGACTAAATTACTAAATTTGAAGCCCACGAATAAGGCTAACGTGTAAGGAAATAGTGGACTGCACGGGGAAAGAGGTTTTGATTTGTGCTGACACCATACGGAGGAATTACAAACCTTTGAACCGGACGTAATCATGTTTCGGATTGTGCGCTTACTGAAATTTACAAATAATGACTTGCTTTTTTACGATACTATTAAGTATTGCAATGTAGAACTACCTTAATAATATTTTATTCATTATTTTAAACATTTTAAGATCTATTTTACAACTTTAATGATTTATTTTGGAAAAATTGAATTATTTCATCATATAAAACATACATTTGACTATCGTTGTAAACACTTGTAAACGATCATTTGCAATCTATCAGAGTTTCAGAAAATAGTTCTTAGCTATATGGGTTTAATTTAAATATTTATATAGTTTTAAATTTAGAATTCGGCGCTCGTGAACAGTATTAAATATAAACTATTATTTTTATAACAACTTTTAGGTTAATGTTGAAGGTATGTGAGTTTTAAAATCTTTTGTTATTGTCGCGGATGAATATAATATAACCTTTCTGCCCTAACCTCCTTTCGCGCTATTCATCTATTGATGTAGAAATGCGAAATAATGATGTGTGTGTTGTAAAGATGTTCTCGTTTCTGTGTACTGTTTTGGTATTTAACGAGCGATATTTTATTTTAAACATGAGTGCGGGAAAGTGATGATAATATTATGGTTTTTAGTGAAGTGGCTCTCAAACATATTCGGGATAACGTAAGTAAAAGCTGGATGTGTTTGCAGTGGCGGGGTGTTGGCAGCGATCGAGGCTCTGCCTAACATGGCTGCAACGCAAGCTGAACCCCAGCAAAATGAGGTGAATAGGGATATTGTGCAGCAAGAACAAGTTTCAATTTTAGGAAATACGGGTTTACAAAATGGAACTGAAAAAAGTGTTAATCGTTGTTTAGTGTCATCTGAAGTAACGGGCTCAAAAGGTAAAATCCCTGGCCAAAATAATTTCCCTGTAGAAATGAGTCAATACCGTCAAGAATCTGGTGCAGGCCCCCCTATTCATAATAGTGAACAAAATGCTATTAGTAGTGATGATGTAGCCGGTAAGATCAATAATTCTGAAAATAAATCTTATTCTCATAATTCAGAACAAGGTGTGGGTGGTGATCAAAATTATGGGAAGGGACCTTCAGACAATGGGAATCAAAACATGCAAGGGTATGGAATCCCATTTTCACACAGGGGTAATTATCATTCAGAACACCCTCCTGGTGGCACTCCTATGCAGATTGGTGGGGAAAATAGTATACATCATCAAAGTAATTCATATGGTCAGTTTAATCCACAAAACATGAGACATGGTTATCCAGGCTCAAAACCAATGCCTGGGCCACAAAGGCCCACTAGTTCAGGGCCTAACATGAATTCACCAGCAGGTTTTTCTCCTCATAACCAGAGGTTTATGTCTGGTCAAAGTATATCTCAGCCAACTGGGCCAACTCCTACATTAAATCAACTTTTACAGTCTTCAAATCCTGTGCATCGTTATCAAAACAGTTATGGTGACTATAGCATGCCGAAATCAGGTGAACAACCGCAAGGAAATATGCCCTACAACCAAAGTTGGCCACCTCCTCGTTCATTGGCACCTTATGGACCTCAAGGCTCACCTGTATATAGAAATCAGCCTTCAACGGTAAGTGAATTATTTTTGTATATATAAAATTAATCTTTTTTAATTATATTGTAATGAATAATGTATCTTACTTTTTAAATTTAGATGTAATTAGGAACAACAAAAATTATTTAAATATCTATAGAGCCTTTGTTTACATGTGTTGACAGTGGTAGTAGATTTATTTCTAAACACTAAATATGTTAATAAACAATGTGGTAAAAGTTTATTGTTATTCATCACTTCGATTGTTGTTTTGTTTGTTATTAAAAATAAGATAATATCTCTCTGTTCCTTCACCACATTTGATTTTTCCTTTTCACTTGCGTTATTAAATACCACATAACCTCACTTCTCAAACTCATTCCCTTATTAATGGTTGAGGAATTATTGCTCTGTTTTATCATATAACCATGAGGCTGTATTTTAGCTAGAGAGTATTAGGTTATGATAGAAGAGTTAATTTCTTACAGAAGAAAAATTGACTTTAGTTACAATTAGGTTAGGTAGTTATCGGCTAGATATTCGTTATCAATTTTTTACTCCAAAAGTATCTTTTTATTTAGAAATACCTCAGAAACATGAAAAAATAAAACAGGGCTGACACCCCAAAAATTAATCAAAGACATATTTAACCTCTCGGTAAAAATTAACATTTCTAAACGGGCTCCATATTTGCATGGAACATTCCAAAACATGTCTAAAGGCTATTTTCATTGATATTTTTTGGTTTTTTGGGTCGAATCATTATTTTTTCTCAATTTAAAGTTGGGTAAAATATTCAGTGTGGAAGTAGCAGTTGTGAATAGGCTGCCCGCCTCGTGGAGGGATACTCTGACGTCACAAATGTAGTGACGTCACGTAACACCTTTACACTTGCATACTGTGTAGCATTACGTTTTGGCATAATTTTAATGAATTAGTACCTCAAACAAAATAAAAAGAAAACCATACATATAAATATCAATATAGCCTTAAGACATGTTCAGGAACCTTCCTTACTAATATGTAGCTATTTTACTAATTAACTTGTACCTAAGTCAGCACCTTTTAGAATTATCATACTTGCGCGCACATATTATTTGTTTAGCGATAGTAGGTCGCAAAATTACTCACAATAACAAAACAAACACTATTCTTCCCACAAAACAGAAAATATAGCATCGGACAGTACACATGAATCATTCCTTACACTCCCTCTAAATAAATGAGACTTAGTGCCAAATACCTAGTGTAGCCAACCTTTCAAACAGTAATATATTACCTATTTCCATCGACAAGTAGCCAGTAATTTATTTAGTCAAAAATATATTAATTTATTAAATACACGATGTAATTAATGGACAATAGCAAATTAATTTAAAACTTAAAAACTGAGTTTTTCTATAATGCAGTGCAACAGTGTTACTTTTAAGCACGGAACAATATTTAATGATTAATGAAAAATAAGTCAAATACTTCAATGTAATAATACTTCATACTGTTTAAATAAGGTAATTTATTAAATACACAATAGCAGCAGGAAAGGAAATTAGACAGACCTTTATCTGTAATTCATATTATACAACTACCTTGAAAATTTTAAACCTAAATACTGAGTATTTTTTTTTTAATAATGCAGTACAACAGTGTTACTTTTAAGCACGGAAACAAAATTAAATGATTTATAAAAAAAAGACAATTACATCAATGTAATAATGCTTGAATACTGTAAAGGTGAAGTTTTCACATTTATTTTCGATATATCACAAGTATTGGTTCAGATCTAGTAACCTTTACAGTATTCAAGTATTTTGACTATTTTTTTATAAATCATTTAATTTTGTTCAATGCTTCAAAGTAAAATTGTTCAACTGTATTATTAAAAAAATCAGTATTAAGTGTAAGTTTAAATCATAAGTTTTAAATTTTTAAAGTAGTTGTGTAATACGAATTACAGTTGAAAGTCCGTCTAGTTTCCTTTCCAGCTGTTATTGTGCATTGATTACATCGTGCATTTAATAAATTAACTTATTTTAACAGTATGAAGTATTAGATTGAAGTAATTACCTTTTTTTTTATAAATCATTTAATTTAGTTCCGTGCTTAAAAGTAATGCTGTTACACTGCATTATTACAAAAAAAAATACTTAGTATTTAGATTTAAAATGTTAAAGCCGGTCAACACCTGGCCGATAGTTGAGGTGATAAGTAATTGTACACAAACCTATAATTATGAACACTATATATCATATAGTTGTTTCAATGACTTATGTCATCATCAGTGATAGTACCACTGCAAAATCATGATGCTACTTAGTTGTAGCTGTGATTTTGTAATATCTCTAATGATGGTGATGACATAAGTCATTAAAACACCTATGATAATATAGTGGGTAGTTATATTATCTATTTGTAGTGTTATTTATTTTTTAAAAAAATAAAGTTTTAATGTAAACTATTCAAGTTTTAAGAATACTGCCTATGAGTTTCACGTGGCGATCCAAAAACATATACCAACATGTAATTTTTGTGCCAACAAATTTGCTTATTTAGCAAATTTTATTCATGTTCTCTTATCATCAATTCTATTATAACAAAATACTTTATTACTGTATTGTAATGCTATATAACATACTTACTGTAAAATAAATACTGTTCTATTTTATTAAATTAAAGATTTTATAAAGCTTTTATGCGAGGGAAATTTGGGGACATAGTTGTATTAAATTATGGTAACATGTAACACTAGTTCTAAGATATGACTTTTTTAAACTTTCCGCTATAATTTAGATCTGTAATTAGGAATACAGTTGAGAAAGGTTTAGATTTTTTTAAATTTAGCTTGTCTTGCTGCATTCATGGGTGGTGGAGCAATAGTAACTAGTCATTTCAAATGTCGGAAATAATAAATAGCGGTTAAAAACTAATGTTGGTTGTTGTAATTATTTTGATTTCACTGATTAAATAAGTGATTATTTTAAGAACTTAATGAACTATGATGACACATTTACTTAGTAGAAGGATAGGCTTTGCCAATGAAACGACAATTTCGAAACATGTCAGCATAGTAAATTAATAGTTTTCACTCAGTTCTTCAAATAATTACTAATGTTGAAAACTAATATTAATAATCACCATATAAATATAAAATTATTTTTTTTAAACGTTTGTTTAAGTATTTTTTTTTGTTGGAATTAACACATTATTTTATACAGCACTATATTAAAATATATGTTTTGTCTACCTAAAAAGTATCGAGTTATAATAGATTTGGTTATAAAATAAAAAGTCAGGTTTCCTTATATAGAGTAAATGAATAGTAAAATTAAGTAGTAGGCCTTCCACATTAATTGACAAGGTATGACTATTTTACGACCGATGTGAATGCATGCTATTTTTTATGTTAGATTTGACATTGTTAATACACCAAATGCTATTCAACTTTTATTTTTTGCTTTTTTCATATATTACTCTGATAAAATATACAAGGGAATTTAAGTATTGGAAACTAAAAATCTTGTTGTAACAGTCATAAATTATCGTTCTATAAATATAACCACACTTTACAAATATAGTCCTCTATGAAATGTCTTGTAATAACAACGCTCTGTTACACCATTTAATTACCTAATTACATTACAATATAGATACCATTTACCTAATAAGGTTTGGTTTAATTACAAAAAAATAGAATAAATTGTTAACTTGGAACATAAAATTGTAAAGTTAAACTAGTGTTTATTTTGCTTTATTGTTTTATTTAAATAAAAGTTTATATAAACTATCAAATTCCTGTAATAATTACATTTAAATTTTTTATTTCTGAAGCTATAAATTTATTGAACATATAATTATCAACAAAATTACAAAATTTATCATTATCTTGAACTTTGACATGTTACACAGTCTTTGTAAATAACATGTAAAATATGTTGTATAAAGTCGAGTCAACAAGTGTAATATAAGCTGTTCAAGTTCGTTATCATCATTTATATGTAGTAGTATCATGTTATGTGTATTTAACTTTGTGAATATGTAATATTACCATTGGTACAATTATTTTTTAAAACTAAATCTATCGTAACCTGATACTTTATAGCTACGTAGTAAAATATATTGTTTTGTTTTATTAAACAAATTTATAGTTTATACAGTGTTGTTGTCTTGATACATTCAGGTTATATTTCAATTTAAACCAGTATTTATAATTTTCAATACTGAATTTTTTGCATATTTGAGTAACATATTTGGAAAGGGATAAAAGTTCTACAGTATCTGGTCAATTATTACCAACAAAATTAAAATTTCCCTAAACAGAAACCTTGTTTAATTATAAAATTTATATATAATAATTGACTATTACAAAATAGTGTACTGTTTTATAAAGAAACATTTACTTATCACTTTGATTTGTAAATAATGTTGGTAAATAAAGAATTAACGACGTTTTTAGTGACTGTGTTTTGTTACTGATGTTGATTTTATAATAGCTATTTAAATTTAATTAGGTCTTTTACAATACGTGTAGCAAAATAAAATTAAAAAGTGGCACTAATATACAATATATTTGATGGTAAATGTTTACCAATAGCCCATCATCTTTGAATTTTCTTTTACACAATGTTACTTACAAATACATTGTAGAGTTATTTTACATGTTGCAAATAATAAATAATTTTTCATTTTAAAAAAATACAAACGTAACCTAAATGCACTAACACACATGTAACTGTATAAACTGAATTTTTCTGTATAAAACGTAGTAGCAACAAAGCATTCTGGTGGGATAAATTTGGTTATAAACACAATCAATCTGTTAATGGTACTGTTAAATGAAGGAATCAGTTACTTCATCTTTGACAATGTTATTATTTTTAAACAAAATTTATACGGGATACCTTGTAGCCGTATTTTAATTTAGTTTTATAATAACATGGTATAACCTGGTGCAGTCATTCTAAAGAAGTTTGTTTGTATATTGTGGTTATGTTTTTATAGTGATATTTAAGATATGTTTCAACTACTTACCCCCCTCATACGTTTCAACGCTGTACCCCACTATGTGTATTAGGGGTACTAAGTGTATATGTAATAGGTGTTCTTTAACAATCCATTGGGAACGTACTAATGGCCTCCATATTGGTGAGAGTAACTTAAGACTAGACCCAGCTATATGTAATTTTAAGATTTAAACAGGATTCAGCGGGAATTGGACAAATATAAACAGAGACCCAAACAGAACATCAACTTACCATTCTCCAATCACCTAAAAGAAACAGGACACAAATACACAGACATTTACCATAACCTAGAAATCTTACACTTCAACAAAAAAGGACCGCATCTCTACACACTAGAACCACGTGAAATTTACAAAAACACAAAATACAAACATATTAAGCGAACAAACCCAACACAAATCACATATACTCTTTGATACTATTGAAAACCTGCCCTGTGTGTGTGTATACTATTCACAAAATAGTATATTGCACTATATTCACACCCATTGCTTCACTTCCTTCCAGAAATATAAACAGAAATGTTAGCACTTAAATATAGATAGAATAGAATAGCCACTATTACAGAATCATTCACTGTTAGAATCCCAGAAATGATTGAAGTACCCAACTTCTAATCCAAATACAGAAGGCCTGTTTTGTACTAAAGACTTAGGAAATTTAAAGTTTCTTTATGTGCACAACAGTCCCTTCACTCTCTCCAACCTTCAGATCTTTAGTCAGGTTCTGTGAGATAATTCCAGTTCAGTATTTAAAGCAGATTTTGTCATGCCCGCCTCAAGAAAGAACAAATGTGCTTTTTCCAGTATCTGCTTTTACCCAAATTCAGTTCCGTGAAAACATTTAAAGTGATTTGCACAGGTACCCTTTTTGCTACCAGCGTCAACTGCATGAAAGTAGCATTTGTAACCTGTCATGCGCAGAGACAACCACAAATCCATACTTATTTACTGTAATTCATGCTGTTTAGGAATGTTTATTTTCCAAGGTACAATTATGACATTTTAAAGTTTTTATGAACAAACTGTAAGATCAGGTCATAACAAAAACTAGAGTAAACATACAACATAATAAAATATACAAAAAAGATAAACTTCAAGCACCAGGTATGTACAAACTTAACTGTGATGTCTGTAACAAATTTTAAATTCTACAAACAAAATATAGTTTCCAATAAAGATTCAAAGCTCATATATAGTGTATTATATATGATATCTACTCATGTTTGCTAACAAGATAATAGAAACAGGTCTCGCACCAACCATCAGCTAAAAATTCTCTACTGAAAAAAAACACATCTCAACAAGTAAGACCAATATTTAATTTACAAACATACTGAAGAACAAAATTAAACATTTAAAATGAACAAATCCAATACAAATAACACAGATTTCACCGTATTATAAACCACCTGCCTTTAAAACCACTGCCTGCTATTGTACAAGCTATTGTTTTGCCAAGTACAAATGTGAATGTGTCATTGATAATCATGAACCGCATTATCCAAAAGAAAAAGTAATTTTTTATTAATCACTTAAACAATAGTTTATGACTATCTGAACTTTGAATTTAGTAAATTTGTTAAAACTTACTGAGATGAAACGTTTTCGATCGCCATATGTCGATCTTCATTAGTGTCTTCTCAATTTTTTATAATAGTAAGTTAAATGTTAAAACAGTTCACTCTAAATCTTCCTACACACTCGTTTTTTTAAAACAAACTAGTTTGATGACGATGTCACCTTCATTAGTGCTTGAAGCACTAATGCAATCCAAGTAGTGGCCAAGCACTGATGAAGGCGACATCTTTGCTGTAACTAGTCTGTTTTAATAAACTAGTGTGTAGTAAGATTTAAAGTGAGCTGTTTTAATATTTACGGTTGTGAATTGTTCTCACTAGCTAAGTTCTAAGTAGTAAGTGGTTTTACATATTTCTTTATTGTGATATTTGAATCTATTTTTAATCATCAGTTATATCAAAAAACATCTCCATCTCTTTAATAGTGTTATTACTTTCTTTATGTATTATTCATGAATGATATCTATGTTTCTAAATTTAAATCGCCATTAAAATAAAAGGACAAATTGTGTTGTACACAGATTGTACAGTAGGAGTTTGTTGTCTTTTATAGTAAATTATTGGTTTCTTGAGTTCACATTTATTTTTAAACATTCAGTCTTCAATGGTTTATAAAAGAATATAGGCTTCATCAAATGGTTTATCTCATACATTTCTTATTTTATTGTCTGCAGGTTTCCATGGGCTTGAAAAACTTATTCAAAAATCCAATATGCATCATTTATTTTTGTAAAAAATGTTTAAGGAATTTGTGAATGAGGCTGTTATACTGTATTTGCATTTTAATGGCATGATTTTCCTGTATTTCAGTTTTGGTTGTATGCGAATTTAATTAAGGTTTTTTGCCTTAAAACATGTATTAATTAATTTCTGTAGCAGCGGTATTTTAAAGTTATTTTTAAGCTTTTTTTTTAAATTTTTGGCAGAAGTTTTAAATTGACTTTTGCTTTTGTCAGTCTGCAATTAGGATATTATAAAATAAGAACAATAAATGATTAAAGTACTTATAATCTACATTGTAAGAATTGAGTTCTTAAATGTACTGTGAATTGCTTTCATGACTATGAAATCTCCTTATAATAGCAAGGGGAAAAAATTGAAAGACATAGTCAAATAAGCAGGGCTATATAAAGAAATATATTTTACAAACAAATATCTATCGAAATCTCCTTATTATAATAGCAAGGGGGAAAATTGAAAGACATAGTCAAATAAGCAGGGCTATATAAAGAAATATATTTTACAAACAAATATCTATCGAAATCTCCTTATTATAATAGCAAGGGGGAAAATTGAAAGACATAGTCAAATAAGCAGGGCTATATAAAGAAATATATTTTACAAACAAATATCTATCGAAATCTCCTTATTATAATAGCAAGGGGGAAAATTGAAAGACATAGTCAAATAAGCAGGGCTATATAAAGAAATATATTTTACAAACAAATATCTATCGAAATCTCCTTATTATAATAGCAAGGGGGAAAAATTGAAAGACATAGTCAAATAAGCAGGGCTATATAAAGAAATATATTTTACAAACAAATATCTATCGAAATCTCCTTATTATAATAGCAAGGGGGAAAATTGAAAGACATAGTCAAATAAGCAGGGCTATATAAAGAAATATATTTTACAAACAAATATCTATCGAAATCTCCTTATTATAATAGCAAGGGGGAAAATTGAAAGACATAGTCAAATAAGCAGGGCTATATAAAGAAATATATTTTACAAACAAATATCTATCGAAATCTCCTTATTATAATAGCAAGGGGGAAAATTGAAAGACATAGTCAAATAAGCAGGGCTATATAAAGAAATATATTTTACAAACAAATATCTATCGAAATCTCCTTATTATAATAGCAAGGGGGAAAATTGAAAGACATAGTCAAATAAGCAGGGCTATATAAAGAAATATATTTTACAAACAAATATCTATCGAAATCTCCTTATTATAATAGCAAGGGGGAAAATTGAAAGACATAGTCAAATAAGCAGGGCTATATAAAGAAATATATTTTACAAACAAATATCTATCGAAATCTCCTTATTATAATAGCAAGGGGGAAAATTGAAAGACATAGTCAAATAAGCAGGGCTATATAAAGAAATATATTTTACAAACAAATATCTATCGAAATCTCCTTATTATAATAGCAAGGGGGAAAATTGAAAGACATAGTCAAATAAGCAGGGCTATATAAAGAAATATATTTTACAAACAAATATCTATCGAAATCTCCTTATTATAATAGCAAGGGGGAAAAATTGAAAGACATAGTCAAATAAGCAGGGCTATATAAAGAAATATATTTTACAAACAAATATCTATCGAAATCTCCTTATTATAATAGCAAGGGGGAAAAATTGAAAGACATAGTCAAATAAGCAGGGCTATATAAAGAAATATATTTTACAAACAAATATCTATTGAAATCTCCTTATTATAATAGCAAGGGGGAAAAATTGAAAGACATAGTCAAATAAGCAGGGCTATATAAAGAAATATATTTTACAAACAAATATCTATCGAAATCTCCTTATTATAATAGCAAGGGGGAAAAATTGAAAGACATAGTCAAATAAGCAGGGCTATATAAAGAAATATTTTACAAACAAATATCTATCGAAATCTCCTTATTATAATAGCAAGGGGGAAAAATTGAAAGTCATAGTCAAATAAGCAGGGCTATATAAAGAAATATATTTTGGATGTATCACTATTAGTATTACACAGCACAATGTGTGCCAGATTAAAATTTGACCTTTTATATATTAATCTTCCTATATAAACATAGATTGCCAAGTTTAATGGAGCCTCTGTGGGGTTCTCTCCGACCCTGACAGGAATATAAGTATACTTTCTATATATTTAAGAGTTAGTTTTCCAGCACTAAAAATCATCTGTTGACTCTGTAACTTCAGGATCCTTTTACCAGATGTCACATATTACCTTTTCAGGACTGCAGTATTCAGTCAAAATTCCGTGATCTTCACCTTAACCTCACACTCATTCTATCCATCGCCTTAATAAGTTTAAAGTGTCAAATCTAAAACATAGCTAGTGATAGAAGATCTTTTCTACATAATTCAGAAGCAATACTTTTAAATATCCGTAATGCATTTAAAATAATGTGTTCTTTATTTTAAACTAGCATTTTGTTAATCTGACTTTGTTTCCAAATGTTTATATTTGTTTGAGGCTTGATGGGTTGTGGTTTTAGAGGTATGAATGAACCCCTAATTATTTTATGTAATTCAATCTGTGTGGATGAATCTGTGTGCACAGTTTTTGTAAAAAATTAAAGTATCATATTATTACATAAAAAAAATATTAGAAATATCCTTTTTAATATTTAATTCTTTTAAATTTTTGTAGTATTGATTGATGAGTAACCATATTACATATGTATTATATTCTTTTTTTGTTGATAA
Organism: Prosapia bicincta; assembly: GCA_036971475.1. Taxonomy (NCBI): domain Eukaryota; kingdom Metazoa; phylum Arthropoda; class Insecta; order Hemiptera; family Cercopidae; genus Prosapia; species Prosapia bicincta. The sequence continues at coordinate 861,456 of JBAIZL010000033.1, read as the reverse complement.
AAATTCAGGAACACTTTTAATCTTGTTCTAAATTAAATTTGCCAAAGAGAATAGAAGTTATTTAAAAAGAAATTCTGTTGCTGGGGCAACTTCAGCATTTTATTTCTTAGAGTAATACAACAAGCAATATCTTGAAAAATAAATTCAGTTACTAATAATTCAATCACATTCTTTTGTGGTTTGCAGTCTTTCTCTTGTAAACTTTATTAGATTTGAGTAGTAGACCAAGCCAGCAAAAGAGTTGTAACTGTTGAAGAGAACAATTTCCGTCTTAAGATATAAGTCAAGAAATTGTTTCTTTTAAGATTCCTGAAAGTTTACATGTAGGCCTAAGTACTATAAAAAAGAATTTGTGTTAAATAGTGCCTAATGTGTGTTTTAATAAATACCTATAAATAAAAATATAATGGGACTTGGCAATATAAATTGATACTGTTATTGTAAAACTGTGCAATAAGTTTAATTAACATAAGATGTTGCAGCTTATTACTTATATATTATTGCACAGTTGTGTCTAATATATTATTAAGAACGGGGACTTCGTTGTTGAGGTTAGTTGATTAAATAAATGTATTTCAATTAACTTTATAAATTTCAGTTCACAAGAGATTAAAATAATGTTTGAGCTGCCTTGTGAGTGGAGATTATTAAGTGATAAATAACTACTCTAACTCAATTAAAAATACTCATGTCTTCAAAACGCATATGATTATATATTATTTTTAATTGTGAGTTTATGTAGTTATTTATTTAAAGACTTTATTACAAACAATCTGCTCCTAAGAGGAGTAAGTAGATAAAATGATAGTTTGTTGGTAACTGCTACTGTGTTTAACATTAGCAGGCCTAATAGTTTTAAGTTATTCCAGTAGGGGTGCTGATGCAGAAATAATATCTAATTTTTTGTACCTTTTTTTAAAGGTAAATGAAACGGAAAAGTAATTTTTTTACCAAACAGAATGGCTTGTTAACGTGGATTTAGAAAGATACTCTATATTTTACACTGTCCCTTATTTATTGTTATTAAAAACCCAATAAATTTAATAGGCTTAAGCAGTATATATGGCAATCGCTATGAAATCCTTGTGATTTTAGAATCGTTGGTAATGCGTGTGAAGGTCAGATGACAGGTAATAAATTTTCGACCCAACAGAGACTGCATTGCGTCCACTTCGATGCATGCATTGTTATCAAGCTAGGGACAGGTCTTTGACCTCATTTCGTCAGCTGTTCTTGACGCTTGTCATTATTTATTGTTAAATTATTCATTCATATTAGTTGTGTTCCTTGGATTTAACTCGGGCCTAATTAAAACGGGTTTAACTGTTAATTTACGATTTGTCACGGAGGAGAGGCTTATGGTTTAATGATGCAGGAGTTTTATGGGTGATTGTTTTGACTATTTACTATTACTATTTTAAATACTATTTACTATTTAAATCTAAATTAGATTCATTATGTTTTGGAAAGTCTTTTTTGCGCTAATTTTAACTTATTTGAAGTAAAATATAAATTATATTACAAGTTTTATTATTTATTTATAAATTATATTAATTTACACCCCAGTAAGGTTTGAAGTTAGATATTCCTTAATTATTTTGGTAAGATTATTTATTTGTCCAGTTATCCAGGTTTAAATACAGAGTACTCAAATTGTTTCATTGGCACAAAAATTCAAAAAAAAAAAATCAAAATTGTTAGTGCTATAATTTTTACTTTTTTATCAGATAATTTTTCAATATTTTCGTTCTATTAATTTGTATTTCTACTACTCACATTTTGTTTTCTTCTTAGCTGTTATTTTAGTTTACTCTTTTCTTTTTTTGTGAGTTTTATTTTATTTCATTCATCATTTTAAATATATCTACATCTATTTAGGTTGATTTCGTTACTATTAGTTTTTCAGTATTTATTATTTAGTTTTTAGTGTTTGCATTTTCTGTAGGCAATAATATTTTTAGATGTTTAAAAAAGCCAAGTCATTCGAAAGTATAATGGCAGAAGGTACATTTTGCTATAATTGACATTCCTAACTGTAGAGAGCATTTGAAATACCTGTGACGCCGTTATAGAGCAGGGCACACTAGCCATGATTCTCTTGTGTCTTTGATTTCACTGTCTTTCCTCATTTACAACCCGTTTTCTTTGGCTGAGAGTCGATTGTTCACTTGAATCGTGTTTAAAGTGTTACATTAAGCAAGATTCTCGTCCTTTTAGAATTGCCTTTGTAAATTAACACTGTAATCGCTAAAATGGCCTTTATTAGTTGAATTAAATTTTTTCAAAGGCCAGCCAATTTAGATCCTAAGTTTTAGCCTGTTACTAAGAGCAACCAATTTCTACGATCTAAGCAGTTTGAGTTTTTTTTAAACGTGGTTCTACATCGAGCTTTCTAGTTTCTCCGCCGCGCTGCGCCAAGAACCCGTTGCCTTGAGAACCGGTAAAATGACGTCGTGTCGCTCAGCAGTGCAACCAACAGCCTTGAGTTACGAGGAAAATTCGTGCGAGCTAATGGCTTTTGTTATAGTTTCTAAATCTTGAAGTGGAATATTTAAAAATGTTCTGGACAAATGTTTTTCTATATCGGAAAGTTTACAGTTACCAAACCTTTCCGGCAAGAATTTAACACAATATTTGCTCAAGGGCAGATCTGGGTGTTTGGTATTTTTACAACCTGTTGTAAAATGAAATAAAATAAAGCACATCAAATGTAAAGTTATAGAATTAAAACGGTTTTTTGTTCATTTTGAGTTTTTTATAAATTATTTTATTAAAAAAAAAATATTTTGACTACCGCTACTTAGTGATATTTTTCTACCATAACCTTGTCGCACTAAATTCAGTGCATTGTTTAGTGCTTCCAAACAAACTTGAGTATTTAGTTTCGGTAGATGTTACGGTTAACCTTTGGTTGAGTTCGATCTGTTCCCTTAGCCACAGATTACTTGTTATTCTGTCAGCTGTTTTTGTGTTATTAGAAAATATGTTAGATTTGCGAACCTGTTTGGTCATTTGAAATTCTTTGGGTTGAGTTTTGTGATGTTTTTATATTTAGAAATTTTCTGTTGATCTTTGCTTTTTTATGACGTGGATGATGGTTTTATATGAATGTTGTGTGGTTGGTATTTGTGTGCAGGCGTAGGTCGATTTGTCATTGATGTTTTCTTTGTATTGAGTGTGAGTTTTCTCCCTGTCAGACGTAGAAGCTAGAGGCAATCGTCATCCATTATTTTGTGCACGCCTCAAATATATAACAATAATAAAACTAAAAGCCAAACCGCACAATAAAAACTACCGAGATTTTTGTATCCCAGCATTGTATAGTACACTGCTCTGCTTGGATACGTTTGCTGAAAAGTATCAATAATGAGTTTTAGTACAACTATTTTAACTACTGTATTAAAATAATGATTTAATAACTTCAGAATTGTTTAGTAATGTAATTACACTACTCTAGTACAAGGGGCTCTTTATGTGCCACCAATAAATATTTTGTTGAAATTTAGTAAATTTGTATATATAGGCTATACCCAAATGCGTAGCCAGGAATAAAACTAGAGGGGTGGGGCAAGCCATGGTCGTTCAGGTTGTAACATTTTAGCACAGAAAAGGTGAATGAAACCAACATTTTAAGAAAATTGTGTATAGTTATAACAGTGCTTCATCAACTATGTTACTACAATTTTTACTTGAAAAAAATATTTTTATTCTAGTTACATGTCTTATACTAGTATCATGTTTCTTGGATTTGTAGAAAACTTGTTCAAAACTCTTGTTTTAATCCAATCCTTATTTTCCTTAAAGAATTTCCGATAGACGTTCATCAAAAACAACCTAGTCAATCTGTCCTCTCCCATTGTACTTCTCAGCCAGGTCTTTACCCTTGGAAGGGTACTGAAAGATCGTTCAACAGTAGCTGATGTGGATGGCAAAACACTTGAAATGAGGAGTGCATGCCTTGATGCAGGGGGAAAATATTAGCCTCCTGCAAAAGTGTAATCGCTTCAATATCCTTTAATTTGTCTCCTGCTAAATCCTTCTTTTTCCACAGATTATACCACACATTTATTTTGCGTCCAGCGGGGCGCAGCTCCCTCCTGCCCCTCGCTGGGTTCGTCCATGTTTACCCATTTTACCGTAATTGTGGAAATTTACGTCTGTAGCTACGCAACTCGTTTGTTTCGTAGAGGCTCTTGTTAGGAGCTGTGTTGATAGGATTTCTTAAGTTTTTGAATAACAACAATGTAAAATATTGACAGCAAGGTGAAAGAAAAGTTATGCAAGGTTACAGACGACTAGCGCGCTTACGTTCTAAGTTCAAGGATTTAAACTTTGCGCAACTTCTTTATGTCATGATTGTTACATATCTTTTGCTATATAGCTCTCATGTGCTGTGTAACTGTAGTAATGTTTGTTGTGTGTTTTAGGCAAAGAAAACTTTATTGCATAGTTGTTTATTTGCTCGTAATATTTTTACTTACATTTACTATAATTTGCGCGAAAAAATACGCTCCCGACTCCGGTGTAAGAATAAAAATCTTTTCTACAAATATTTTATTTTGTTTTTAAGTTTTTTTGTGAATTTAAATCTGGCTGTCAGGGTTTGCGAAAAGAGGATTTAATGTGTATTTTCAACGTGTATTTGTGTGCATTTTGATAACGACAAATAAATGTAATAATGTGAGGGAAATTCGGGGGATAAACGAGTCAATATTTATTCTAAATGGCATTCGAAATTTAAGGGTTTTGTTTCCTAGGACAACAATCAGGCTTTGAAAGTGATAACAAACAAGTCGCCGAAACGTTGCTGTAATTTGAATAAACCTGTAGTAAAATAATAATTTAAAAAAAATTAATAATCCATAATTATTAACTTGTTTAAACAATGGATGGTTTCTGTGTTTAATCGGTACGCTTTGTTATAAAGATCCATTGTTTTAATGTGAAGGAAAATGCGGTTGGTGATCGCAAATCATTTAACCTTAGAATTAGTTACTATTTATTCTAACTAAATGATATTTTTTTCTAAATTTAAGGACATTGTTTCCGTAGCACTACAGTTTCAGGCTTGATAAGGATCACAAACAAGTTGCCGAAACGTTGCTGTAATCAGAATAAATAATAATTGACTTGTTTACAACAGTATTTTTTATACTACATAAAATGCTATTGCCTAAATAAACATAAAGGTAAATTAAAATTAAAAATAAATAATGAATCATAATAATTTATTTGAACAAGGGATGGGTTTAGAGTTTTATTGGTAAACTTTGCTGTACTTAAAGATCCATGTTTGGGATGGTTCCATAATGTTATAGACGTGAAATAAATCTAGTTTCTATCTAGGACAAAATGGGGTGTCTGACAGTGTGCTGAGATGTGTATAAATAGAAATGACAGAAAAGTAGAACATAGACAAAGAAGAAGAAGAGAGTGGCAGGAGGATACCTAGCCTCGCGACTTTAATCCTCCTCTCGAAAATACACATTATAAGAAGGAAACGGAGAGTCTACCCTAGCATGTGAAACCACTACCCCCCACGAAACCTTTCCTCAATCCATGTACCCGGAGGACAGAACCTCCGTGGGCTGAGTACAATGGTACCCGTGGTACCATTTTTGGCAATGAAGCCCCGAAGCCCTGAATGGTCGCGGGCCCGTGATCCCAAGCCACTTGCCAGGGACCGCTACAGCTTGTCTAGCCCTCCAGACGCCGGCTGGGACTTACCGCGCTTTCCAGGCTAGGCGGGACGCCGTCACAGTTGAATTAAGAAGTAGGGAATGAGAACCGATAGTGATGAGGAAAATCATAGCTCGCATGGGTAGTCACGTACTTAGAGTTGTTCGCCAACACAGTCAAAGCAAAGAGACGTCTGATAAATTATCTGCCTGAAAATAATTGTAATCGAGTTTGAAAGTGATAGCGTGTGTCTGTATTCTCTTGCATCTATATACCTTCAGCAAGAGTTCGGAGTTTAGCTCCGCCTCCTGCTGTAATCCCGTAGTCCCAGACTGGTTCCCTAATACTTTGTACTACATAACAGTGCGTATCCTACATAACTGAGTAGTACCAGGACTCTATAAAGACGCACGAAGGATTCAGAATACCTTGAATGGATCTGTTTTGTCATCGTGACTGCGTTGGAACTGTTATCAACCCCCCCAGACTGGTTCCCTAATACTTTGTCCTACATAACAGTGCGTATCCTATATAACCGAGTAGTACCAGGACTCTATAAAGGCGCACGAAGGATTCAGAATACCTTGAATGGATCTGTTTTGTCATCGTGACTGCGTTGGAACTGTTATCAACCCCCCCAGACTGGTTCCCTAACACTTTGTCCTACATAACAGTGCGTATCCTATATAACCGAGTAGTACCAGGACTCTATAAAGGCGCACGAAGGATTCAGAATACCTTGAATGGATCTGTTTTGTCATCGTGACTGCGTTGGAA
>JBAIZL010000033.1:780000-852500 GCA_036971475.1 Prosapia bicincta | reverse complement strand
AAATGTGTATAACTCCACACGTAGTTGTAATGTACAGATTACAATAAAGTAGGCCTACCTCAAGTTACAAATGTGCAACCGCAAGACACAGTTCTAAAACTTTCGATCAGTGAGACCTAAAGCCCTTCCTACAATCTGTTATATAAGTCTGCATAGCTAACAAGGGACTACGTGAGGTAGATAGATTACCGAGTCATTGTGTGATATTGTTGAAGTTGCTCTGTTGTTTGAAGATCTGCCGGACCATACATTCGCCAGTTTGATTATACCGGAGCCGCAGGTTGTCCGCGATTGGGGCTATCTCGCGTTACGATCACGCGGATTCGTGGTGATCTCACATTACATTCACTGTGCCGTCCTTTCACTTATATACACCTTAAAATTAACTGTTTCCTTTCAGGTGCTTTTTTGATGCTCTGTTTTTAACTTGTGCTTTAACATTTTTGTAGTCGAAACTACAAAAGCGTAATCATATTTAATACGTACATGATTACGTTTATTGTTTTATATTTTTTTATTGTTTGCTTATAAATTTGATAAATTAACATTTTTCTCCTCTTACTTTACATTTGACTGTAAAATGTAAGGACTTTCTCTTTTATAACACAACAGACTTGAAAAAGGCAGCGAACTAGTTGCTGATCTAAAATAAATATTGTTGACTCGGTTACCAATATCATTCTCACTCATAGCACACTTCACACGTGTGCTTAAATAAATATGAATTTACACAAATGTTTTTTTAGTTGTTAAAATAATTAAAAGTTTTAAATTTTACGTATTTTTCATTCATATTTTCAGCTGTATTTATGTTCTCAGTGCACAGTTTTATTTATTTACTCAGTCTTTGTTTGCCCGGTGCTGATTTGTTAGCGCAAGAATTTAGTAAACAAAGAGGGATATTGTTTTATTGTGTGATAGAAATGTTTTTAAAAAGCCTATTCATATTTTGTGAAGGTTGCCCGTATTTTAAAATAGTCAATACTGTAGTTGCTGGTTTGTGAAGCTGCGTTCCTGATAATGAAATCGTCAAACATTAGAGCCCCTTGGGTCATCATATTAAGCCATTCCGACTTACGAATACGTTTATCACCGCGTCTGGACTTGTCTTACTACCAGCCGCGTATAACTACTTCACAGTTAGCAGTAGCCTCGCAGGGAGTTTCTTTTGTACTACGAGGACTGAAAATATCTGTTGTTTAAGGGTTTTTAAAATACGGCTCACAAACGTTGGAATACAAATCTCATATATTTAATAGTAGATTTTATTTTCAAAGGAGCATGTTTAATCAGTAACGGACGAACAAAACAATTAACCTAAAAACGTGGTTAAATGACATGCGAATAGTGTTAGAACGATTAGTAGTAGGAAACCCCTAGTGCTGCCAATTAAACTATGAACGAAGTATAAAAGTTTTGAAGAGAAATTAATTAGTCGGGAACTCTTTTTAAAATTAGTGGGGGCAACTAAACATGAACGAAGTATAAAAGTATTTAAGGAAAAATGAATACAATGTAAATTCAGTTAACTATTTTATTATCGGATTTGTTGGCTGTACTATTGGTTGGCAGTATGTGGCTTATAGGTTTCCTTTTGTACTTCGTTGACTGAAAATATCTAATGAATAAGGGCTATGAAAATTACCTCACACACGTTGGACGTCAATGTCATCTCCCATTTATATTAATTAAAACAACCTCTCACAAATGCATTTTGTAAAAATACCTCTGAAGATGATTACTTTGTAATCGAAATGTACATAAGGTTAAAATAAATTTTGTTGAATTTGTGGTGAGAGGTTGTTTTAATTAATATAAACATTTATGCCACAGATGCTTTAAGTTGTTGTCATCTCCCATAGTTAGACGTAGATTTTATTTTTTAAAGCAATATATTCAATGAATAAATGACAAACAAAACAATGGTTTCTAAAAATTTAGTATAATGACATGTTAGTGAAACTGCTAGTAGTCGAAATCTCTTTTTGAAATTAACGCTGCCACCTAAACAATGAACTAAGTAGAAATGTTTTTTTAGAGAAAAATTTTAATTAATTTTTATAATTAACCTATTTTTTCCTTTTCTAACTTCTTTTTACTTCCCGATAGCAGTTCTTTTTAAAAAACAACAGCACAAAATGAACGTTCGAAAGATTTCCAGCTCTCTCATTGCATTTTATCAGTACCATTGCTCGCAGGTTGTTTTTAGTATTTTTAGACTTTACTGTTTCCAGACCGTCTGTATTTCTGGGAAATTGTAAAACTGTAACAAAGGTTTACAAACTTTTCTATAATACAGTTGAAATGTTTAATTATAAAAAAAAAGAAAAGAAAACCTTGAACGATATGTCTGGAATCTGTTTTCGTCAGACTCGAAACAACAGTTATGAACAGCGGAATGTGTTGATTTCGTTCTTCGATGACTCAGGCCAAAGATATGTAGTTTTTGTGGCGTTTGCGTGTCTGTTCCCGTCAAACGTTGGCGTGTTGTATGAAGTTTGGCGGTGGTAATGAGATGTTCGCTGAAATTACCGTGACAGCGAGAAATAAAAAATTAGGCGTTTTGTAAAGAAGAACCACGCGTCCACGCTTGGACAGTTAAGGTTTTGTATTTCTACAGTTCTGTTTATAAGAATCCGCTTTGGGCGTTAGTTGTCAAAATGTACAGTGGGCAGATATTTTACAAATGCCTTTCTTATGCAAACGCCCGCGGGAAACATAAGCAATATTGAAAAATATGATGGCAATTTTTTTAAAATATTCTTTATGGGGCTAGTTTCAAGAGTTTCGAACAAAGTCGTCTTCAGCCAAACCTCTTACATCAATGTTATCGTACTTTATAGCGGTTTGTCTATTGAATGATAAAAGTTTAATGGCGTATTTGTGTTGTTAAAGACAAACTTAATGACTTATTAACACGTACATTTGGGGTGAAAGTAAACATACTTACATTATACTCTGATATTCCCACTATAAATTTATAGTTATTTGTTGTTTTTGTATTTATTCCTGTTTATTTCAGTATTTGTGTTTTGTAATCTTGCATATTTTATTTCAATTTCTTCTATTAGTTCACACTCTGTACAAATTTTAAATCATCAATAAAATACTTGTTATTCATCCTCTCAAGTTCAAATACATTTCTTTAATCTTGTAGAGGGTGAGACTTGATGTTAATACAGTTTTTAAAATATTAATTAAATTTAATGAATTAATTTCAGAGAAAACATTTTCACAAAAAGGGCAAGGTATTCAATTTAGTTACATTCTTCCATTTGACTCAAAATAAATGATGTATGATTTCATAAAACCACTGATTTTATGTTTTAGGTTGGTAGAACAGCTGTTCTAACGCATAGGTTGTTACTGTTTATATTAATTGTAATTATTTAAAAAAAAGTAAGTATAATGGATTTTGCTTTTTTTTAGAGAGCCTAGCAGACTTAGAATGCTAGGTCTCCACGCTCTGCCCGAAGTTTATAACAATATCTATCACACTACAACACAGATGTCTTTCACAGATGATTCAGCATTACCCTGCTCCGTTTTAACAACATTATTCGGGTACTATTCTGGCTAGAGACACTTTCCATGTGACCCACTCGTCCAACACCATGGAACATTATTTTCTCCTTCCTTTGTTCATCCTATCCTCCTATATATGCGACCGAGTAGACACGGCCATATAACACCGATAAAGAGTATGTCAACTTAGGTTACGGAACCTTACACACGTGTGTCGCGTTGCCGATCCCAGGGAACTTTGTGCCCGTACATTAATCTTATCTACGACTAACCTTTTAACCTTCGTAGACGTTATAGGTAAGAGCAAAACAGAAAGATAATCTTACTCTCCTCCCTCTAGGTCCGCTAGCAACCTATACATACAGCCCCACAGAACCTTACACACGTGTGTCGCGTTGCCGATCCCAGGGAACTTTGTGCCCGTACATTAATCTTATCTACGACTAACCTTTTAACCTTTGTAGACGTTATAGGTAAGAGCAACACAAAAAGATAATCTTACTCTACTCCCTCTAGGTCCGCTGACAACCTATACATACAGCCCCACAGAACCTTACACACGTGTGTCGCGTTGCCGATCCCAGGGAACTTTGTGCCCGTACATTAATCTTATCTACGACTAACCTTTTAACCTTTGTAGACGTTATAGGTAAGAGCAACACAAAAAGATAATCTTACTCTACTCCCTCTAGGTCCGCTGACAACCTATACATACAGCCCCACAGAACCTTACACACGTGTGTCGCGTTGCCGATCCCAGGGAACTTTGTGCCCGTACATTAATCTTATCTACGACTAACCTTTTAACCTTCGTAGACGTTATAGGTAAGAGCAACACAGAAAGATAATCTTACTCGACTCCCCCTCTAGGTCCGCTGGCAACCTATACATACAGCCCCACAGAACCTTACACATGTGTGTCGCGTTGCCGATCCCAGGGAACTTTGTGCCCGTACATTAATCTTATCTACGACTAACCTTTTAACCTTTGTAGACGTTATAGGTAAGAGCAACACAAAAAGATAATCTTACTCTACTCCCTCTAGGTCCGCTGGCAACCTATACATACAGCCCCACAGAACCTTACACACGTGTGTCGCGTTGCCGATCCCAGGGAACTTTGTGCCCGTACATTAATCTTATCTACGACTAACCTTTTAACCTTTGTAGACGTTATAGGTAAGAGCAACACAAAAAGATAATCTTACTCTACTCCCTCTAGGTCCGCTGACAACCTATACATACAGCCCCACAGAACCTTACACACGTGTGTCGCGTTGCCGATCCCAGGGAACTTTGTGCCCGTACATTAATCTTATCTACGACTAACCTTTTAACCTTCGTAGACGTTATAGGTAAGAGCAACACAAAAAGATAATCTTACTCTACTCCCTCTAGGTCCGCTGACAACCTATACATACAGTCCCACATCACTGCAACTTTTTTTTATAAACTTTGAATAAAAATAAGTAAGATACGTTTAAAAAAAAAAGTCAATTTCTACTTACATCAACAGAGAAAATTTTTACTTCAGTTTCTTTTTATTTTATAATTACAATTAATATAAATATGTATATACATATGTCAGAGTAACAATATTAAGTGGAATATTTTTTTAGAAAGCGAATTTCTTGCAATTTTCCATTTTCCTTTCTGGGTATTGTGTTGGACTATTATTTTTGTTTGTTGCTATTTATACGCTTTCTTATTTTTCGTTGCTTGCATTGTGTTGCAGTTTCTTTTCGCTTTCCTTTCACATTGTTCGTTTGTGAAGCAAGGTACAAGTTTAAAATATGTATTGGTACTGAGGGGATGGATAAAAAGTTTTATTAACGATTGAAAATTTGAACAAGATACATAAATAAATATATATATATATATAGGGAGAATGTGAACGTATAGTAATAATTGAACGAAAAGAAGTAAAATAGTAAAGGGCAACGAAATCTAAGCATCAACGTTAGTAGCACTAGGTAAGAGTTATAGGGGAATTGTAGTAATACACCCCTACCCCCAATATAATAAAAAAAAATTCCAATTAAAAATAACCAGACATGAACCGGCATATCTGGAGCCTTCATAAGTACGCAGTTAATTAATTTCTCGAGTGTATATCAAGTGACAAGACGAGAACCAACGCACTGAACAAAGATGCCCTCAGTTTACACTGTACAAAAACAAATACTACGTAAAGTGCCAGAACGCCCTGTGTAATCTTTCCATAAAACGCATCCAAACTACAATAACCGTAAGACGGGATTACGTCCCCGGCTTTATGTTCGCTGAGTTAGCGCGATCCCCACCGTCTCCTTTAAACTTTTATTTTCCGCAGCTCGTATCTGCGTAACAGCACCCGACATCCTTTTGAAAAAGCTTTAAAACTGCACGCCCGAACACATTTTATTATCAATATAAAGCTTACTAAAAAGTCGACAAGGTACTGACATTCTCTCCCCTCCTCCCGTTTAATATCTGGTTAACTTCGATATTCATGTTGACAAATGTGTTACAGTTACAACCAAAATGTTGGATTAGGATTGTACGAAGGGAATTTGGTAAAATACAGACGTTTTGAAATTGGTAGTGTTAGAATTCGATTTAACATGTCGGACCACTAATTATTTCTTCAATTTAACAATTTGAAGTTATAAATTAATTTTATTTATATTTTTTCTGATATATTATTTGTATTTTCTGTAAGTAATCACTATCGGAAATCTTCGGGACAATTCGTTAATATCCGGATCTTTACGCATTCATGTTTGAATACCTAAGTAGAAAGATCACGTTATACCGAGTCACTTCCTTTTAACGTTTTAAAATTCTATGCCATAAAAAGTTTTACTTTAAAAAAAAGCAAAAAATTATTGTCCATTTTAAATTGTTACTGTTTTAATGGATAAAATACACAGATTAAACATTTTTAGTTTTTGGAAAGTACCTAAGGGCTGCAACTTTAAAGATTGGGATTTGGTAGTGTCGTTAAAACAGATTCACATTAAAAAAACATAGGATCTGGTCGTTAAAAAGCAATTAGGTAAATAGGGGACTTCGTTACAGTGCGTGACAATGGAGAGGAATAATTACGTATTGCAGATGTGTGCTTAAAGTAATCTATGATTTAAATTGCATGAGGTCGAGAATAGACGTTCAAGTTCTTTGAATTTTAAGTGACGTGATGGTCATATATAGCACGTGTTTAACTCATTGTGTACCCTTCTGCTACTCCATTCTCTATAGGTTAGCGCGTGTCGGGCTAGGTTTTGAACAGCTACAGTCATTGCTACAATGAAATAGCTTAATTTTGCTGCGCAACTCCTTTGTCCATCTGAATACAGTCTTTGAGAGATTGCAAATCACTTCAGAATAATTGTTGTGACAATTTAATTATGTGTTTAAGGTTAATGACAGACCATAGACCAATTAATTCATGCTACTACAAATACGCTCTAATGTTCCGATTTCTATGCGGAAATATGTTTCAGGAGCTAAAGGTTTGTAGAGGGTATTAACATAAATTGCTCTGTGATCTGTCACCAAACGTATTTCAAATTTATTAACAGACATTAAATAAGGTTTAAGTAAATGAAGAGTTTTGGAAAAAACCCCAAACTGACATTTTTCAGCAGAAGCGTTTTGCACTAGGTCAACGCATTGTTCAATGCTGTTAGTCACGGACAAGACATGATTCACAGCATTGAACAATGCGATGACCTAGTGCGAAACGCTTCTGCAGAAAAATGTCAGTAAGTAGTGTTTTTTTTTGCCAAGTAAATACCAAAAGAGTAATTATAGAAAAACTTCAAGATGTGCAACACAAAAGCTGCAAGTTTTAAGTGAATTTAATTATGTCTAGGCCATTTAACATAAAACGTAGTAAAGAAAGACATATTAAAAACGTTTTTCACAAATACTGTGCTAAACACACAATACCAAGACCTGAAAACAATCTAGTCAGGGACGAACAAACACTAGATTAGAAGGAAAGTGAATGTATTGGCGTCAGAATATGATCATAGTTTAGTGATGACTAAATAGGAGAGAGAAGTAGTGCAGAAATCTATGTCATGATCAAATAGAAGAGAATATCAGTGAAGAAATGTAATCAATGATTCTGATGGTGTGAAGATCTATTATGAGCAAATAGAAGAGATTATCAGTGAAGAAATGTAATCAATGATTTGAAGAAAAGAGTGCTCTGATGGCGTGAAGATCTATTGTGACTAAATAGAATAGATTATCACTGACGAAATGTAATCAATGATTTGAAGAAAAGAGTGCTCTGGTGGCGTGAAAATCTCTAATGACCAAATAGAAGAGATTATCAGTGACGAAATGTAGTCAATGATTTGCAGAAAAGAGTGCTCTGATGGCGTGATGATCTATTATGACCAAATAGAAGAGATTATTAGTGACGAAATGTAATCAATGATTTGCAGAAAAGAGTGCTCTGATGGCGTGAAGATCTATTGTGACTAAATAGAAGAGATTATCAGTGACGAAATGTAGTCAATGATTTGCAGAAAAGAGTGCTCTGATGGCGTGATGATCTATTATGACCAAATAGAAGAGATTATCAGTGAAGAAATGTAATCCATGGTTTGTCTGATGGCGCGAGGATCCGAAAGCTATTTTTTTAATGACCAAATGGAAGAGAAAAACCGTAATAAAATAAGTTTATAAAACTATATCGTCTGATGACGTCAGGATCTAAAACATTTAAATCGTGACCAAACAAAAGAATAAAATAGAAAAGAAATCCAATTCAAGATTAAAGCTATTCTTTTCGGCCTAAAGATCTGAAAACCGCCTTCAGTATTTAAAAATTTAAATAAATGGGAAACAAATCTAAAACTAGTCGAATGGAGTTATTATTGCAGCAAATTACTATAAAGATCGAATCGTAGATCTAAAAATTAATATTATTCAAAATGTTTTCTAACATCAGTTCCAAGTAAGCATAGAGAAAAGATTTGTTCAGAGAAGTATACTAATAGCATTATAAAAGAAAAATAGTATTTTTACAATAAATAAATTATTTCGTTACTTTTATTAATTATTATACATAATTATAAACAATAAAACATTTTGTAAAAAGAAAACATATTTAGGGTTTCAGCATGATTTTTTATAATTTCGATAAAGTTTGTATTGTGTTCCTTTTCATTGTTCTTTGTTTATGTCGGTATCGGATTGAATGCAACAGAAGCCGTGATGTAACGCTGGAAAAATACGCCACCGCTGTAGCTTGCAGACTACATTGACACATTGCGTATAATTGCAATGTAGGAACCATGTACATGATGCAGCCCGTGTAGTTGCAAGGGACGGGTTTTTGTTTCAGCGAATGTTTACATGACCGAAGGGAAATAAAAACATGCAAATGTCAACATGGCGATAGGAGCTACGTAAAAAAATGCGCTGCAGAAGTAGACCAG
This sequence comes from Prosapia bicincta, assembly GCA_036971475.1. Taxonomy (NCBI): domain Eukaryota; kingdom Metazoa; phylum Arthropoda; class Insecta; order Hemiptera; family Cercopidae; genus Prosapia; species Prosapia bicincta. The sequence goes on along the minus strand of JBAIZL010000033.1, from coordinate 843,537 downwards.
TTGTGAGGCAGAAAGGGCGGGGAGGTAACGTTGGCAAACAATTATAGTTTTAAAAACCTGTTCTGTTTAGTGATTTGAACATGGGAATTAAATTGGGGGGTTTAGAAGGTTTTAATTTACTGCCATCACAGGCGCTTTAAAAAAATTATTAATACGGCCTAATTGTTTAATATGCCTAATAGCCTACTTAAATTGTGAAAATGTTCCATTCGTAAATATAAAACGAATTCCAAAATACTATCCTATTTCAATCTGTTAATTTTTTCGCAAAATCTTAATAATCTTTATTTATAATTAACAATTAATATAAAAAAAGATTTTAAAGTCACTACTTGAATTGTATTTCTATAAAAACATAAATAATGTGTTATGATCCTCAGATAAGCTTTAACATTAATGTCTAATTTTGGTGAAACGTATTTTGGCAAATGACGTCGATACGTTAAATTTATACTCAAGGCATGTCTAAATAAGCCAACCTACAATAGACCCTGTTCTCGAAAATTAGTTTGCATTTTGTTTCAAATTATTAATTAACTATCACGGGGATATTTTTCAAAAGCTAGTTTCAAAACAGTTTGTTATGGGGCGCTAATCCCACGATTTGTACTCCCTTAGGGGGACCAGTAATGTGAGTATCGCGTTATTTTAGGGTACTTTTTTGTATTTTCTAAAATTCCAAGTTTGAGTACATTTTTCTGCCATTCCTAGCATTACAATATTTTCCTCTGTTGGCGCGTTTCGGAGTGACTCTATTTTCAAACCTGAAGTCGTACTCTTTATATACTATGCCACGCCCCCTATTGGTGCACGCCTACTCTTGCTCCTTGCGTCCAACTACTTCATAGTTTCAAACTTTTAAATATAACGTTCGACTGTTTATTTATTTGTTCGCCTACTACTAAACTTTAATATTTAAAAATATATGCTTTTATATTTATATATTTTGTGTGTGTGTGTGTGTTTTGCGTATAGTTTTTTTATTTACTTAAATTTAATATATTTTATGTTTTCGATATTGTTATTATTTATTTACTGTTATATTTTACGTTGTACTTATTTTGTTATTTATAGTTTTATATTTTTTATTGTTATTTTTTCAATATATCTATTTTCGACATTAAATTTGTTTTTTATTGATATACATTTATTGTTATTTTTTGTTATTTATTGTTATGTTTCTCATTATTGTTATATATTTATGGCTACATATATAATTGGCTATTATCACTGCTATGTTTAAGTTTTGTTTGTTTTATTTAAATTTTATTTTATTATTTTGTTTCATCTAAAATATTGTGTTTTTGTCTTAGTTGTTGACTGGCAATGATAACCACAGTAGCAATGATAACCACAAATATTTTAATTGTAAATTACCTCTGAGGATGATTGATATGCAATCGAAATGTACATAAGGTTTTAAATAAGAAAGTTATTTGTGGTTGAGAGGTTTCATTTATTTATGATAAAATCAGCTGTTTTACGAAATCATATGTTATCACGTATTGTAAGCCAAATAGAATGAAATAACTATATTGCATACCCTGCCCCTTTTGTGAAAAATTTTTCCCCCATATAAAACTAAAATTAATTCATTATTAAATTTAATTAATGAAGTAATATTTGAAAGAACTGCATTAGAAGTGTCATTCATTACAAGTTTTTAAAAAAATGTATTTGAACTTGAGTGGATGAATAAAAAGTATTTTAATAACGAATAAAAATTTCAACAAATATATATAAGGAGAGTGTGGACTAATAGAAGGAATTGAATAACACGAGGTTTATAAGTAGTGTTGTCAAATTGCTCTTTCCATATAATAATCAGCATTAATTCCATACAATTTATTTATTTTTTTACCCCTCATCAGTTTTACCCTGAAAAGCATAACCTAACCTGGCGGAACGTATAAAAAAAACATATAAACGAAAATTCCATTTGTATTAGAACACCTTGTACATTTCTTTCGCATGGTTGCAAAGCGAAGCAATCTTGAGCCGTTGCATCGCCAGCATTGCGTGCCCGTCCCAGAGCTTTGTTTGGCCCTTGTACTCGTACATTGTACAATTGGTAGCAGGCTTCGACGAAAATTGATTATTTCGGTGCGACAATACAGTCGGATTGCAGACCTATTGTCATAGTACAACGGGCGAATTGAGACCGCTTTGGATAAAATCATGTCTAGACAGTGGACAACCTGCGGCTGACGTGCGCAGTTTTATGTTGAATTTGTAATACTGAAATAGTAATTTAATCATTATGACGAGTGGCGATGGAGAGCAGCTCGGCAGTTTCCTCCCGGTTCTTGAAACTTGGTTCAAGATTATACTCCTACACATTTCAAATCGATGCTCGCGCATGTTTTCAGATCTGATGCGCGCGCGTGCTAAAGGTTCCGGCGCGTCAGATAGATATACAGCGCCAGAAGTAGAAGGTGCGTTTAAAATGGCGCATTAGGTTTTTTAAAAACGTTTTAACGATAATTTATAAAGAATGATGGTTAGGAATGTGCGAAAGAGAAGTTAAATAAAGCTGTGATCCAGAAGAGAGTGGCTATACGCGTGTAACCTGGTTCTCCTTCATTTGAGGATATACTCTTACCTGAGAGACCTATATTCACCCTACCTTACCACATCTCCGGTCTCCCCTCCCTCACTCCGGTATGCGATAATATGCTTGTGTTCTTCCCCGCCATTGCAGATACACGTTTCATATTTAGCCAGTATAAATACAAAGCGAGTCTGTTTTATTCGTTCAATTTATATTTCCCGTTAAATTTCAAATGTTTTTATTACTTTATTATTTTATTTATTTAATTACTTTAAGGTAAATAAAATTATCTATCGAGTGTCATTCAATTTCGACTAATATCTAGAACTGTCTTTGAACCTTTATAGCGGCATAAGCAATAAATAAATGCTGGAAGAGAATCAAAGTAACAAAAATAATATAATGTATGTTGTCTGTAACTGGGCTGTAATATGACCCCATTTGGGTTCCTTTTTGAAGTCAATATTTCTTTTTGCTGGGTGTGTTCTTAATGTGTTGCACGAGAGAAACAATCATCTCATCAACGTTTCATTCCGTCACGGGACGCTCTCCATATTTTAGCTTAAATTAATACCTATGATATTGTGTTGTAGAACAGCTGTTTTAACATGTAGGTTATGTTTCTTTATTATACGTTATTAAGCTAAAATGAAAATATTGGAAATAACCCCACAACTACAAAAAATAATCAAAACTAACAAATAAAACAGGCTACTTAAGATTAAACCCTTGTGTACATATCAATGACCATGTCATCATCATCAGAGGGTCTTTTTATAAAATTACAACCTAGCAAAGATAAAGTTATAAACTAGAGTGTTACTTGTTACTAGTCCCTCTAGTTTGTAACTTCATGTTTGCTAGATTGTAATAAGACCTTCTGATGATGATGGCATGGCCATCGAAATGTACATAAGGGTTTAATGTTAAGTAACTTGTTTTATTTGTTATTTTTTATTATTTTTGTGGCATTGGAGTACTTTCCAATATTTTCATTGTAATATATTGTACAAATATTGATATTGTACAAGTTGATTTTGTATGAAATGGTGCTAAGTATTTTTGAAAAAAGCTATTTTTATCAGTAAAGAAATATTTATGTGAATCTATATATTGATATATCTTAGTATAATCAATACAATATACCCCTAATGATAGTACATTAGATTTTGTATTCAAATATTTTAAATAAGATTTTCTATTGCCATGACACTTTTTAGAAGCTGATATAACCGAATTTGTTTAGTAAAATTCGTATTCAGTAAACGTCCAACACAATACAGATTTTCTATTCACTACATGTCTTTATTATTGACTACATCAACTAGGTTCTGTTAAAATCAAATTAAGTACAGTATTCAATTATGAAGGTCAATCCCTCTAAAATATATGATCGAAAATAAAACGTTTTCCACGTAATTTTCTTTCAACATGAAATTTGATGGTTTAAAAAAAGTTAATAATATTAAAAGATTGTTTCTTTATGGTTATATAAATAAGTACATATACAGATTTCCTGTTTTTAGTTTAACCTAGATTAACCAATTAGTGTATTGAAACGTATTCATAAACGTAATGGTAGATTTATTTAGTCTGAATTGATGTACTCCACTTGAAACATGTTGTGGATTACAGATAGGGACCAGCTGTTTTTGTTGACATGTTATCAACGAACGAGGACGTGGTTTTTTGTTCAGGTTATCTCTATCCGCCTCGCTGGCGCTTTCTGGTGGCGACAATTTAAACTTCACGGATTATTTCACAGTTTGGGAGTGAACAGAAATAGGTTGCTTGTGGTGGTTATCGTTTGATTTCCCGCGTAATTGCGTTAAAAACAATGGTTTAGTTGTTTTATTTCACGGACGATGGATATGGTAAAGTTTGCAATGATGTTACAATTGTAGTTTTATTTCATTCTACGTGTTTTGGAATATATAGACCTACAGGGAAAATGCTAAACTAGGACCTGTAATATAACTCGTTATTTCAGAGATATAGTTCTATATAAAAATGGACTGTGTAAATTTTAGCTTTTCTTAAAGTTTTGTTTGGATTACGTTTAAAATTTAGGTCAGCATAGACGAGTGTAATGGAGGCCAGATCGTGTTTTCTATCAACGCTTTCTGACAGAATGTAGTTCGGCTGTTACAGAAACTTGAAATATATATATCAGACCTTAAATAAACTGAGTTTGAAATAATGTTGAATCAAAAACCTAAAATACAAAGCCATTTGAAACTAACCAAGATGTAGCTCATGTAACGGTTTGATACATTTACGTTGAAAAAATCTCGTGTTCATATACACTTCTGTGTAGACTCATTCGACGTAACCGCTTCAGTCTACGTAGCGTGCTCCGTTGTATCGTTTATATTGCAAAGGGGCGTGTTTTGCTACGGAGGGAGAAAACTCTACTAGGCCCCTATTGTAACCATGCTGCGGTAGGACTTATTGACCGCACTTCTGTGTAGACTCATCCGACGTAACCGCTTCAGTCTACGTAGCGTGCTCCGTTGTATCGTTTATATTGCAAAGGGACGTGTTTTGCTACGGAGGGGAAAACTAGGCCCCTATTGTAACCATGCTGCGGTAGGACTTATTGACCGCACTTCTGTGTAGACTCATCCGACGTAACCGCTTCAGTCTACGTAGCGTGCTCCGTTGTATCGTTTATATTGCAAAGGGGCGTGTTTTGCTACGGAGGGAGAAAACTCTACTAGGCCCCTATTGTAACCATGCTGCGGAGGACTTATTGACCGCACTTCTGTGTAGACTCATCCGACGTAACCACTTCAGTCTACGTAGCGTGCTCCGTTGTATTGTTTATATTGCAAAGGGACGTATTTTGTTACGGAGGGGAGAAAACTAGGCCCCTATTGTAACCATGCTGCGGTAGGACTTATTGACCGCACTTCTGTGTAGACTCATCCGACGTAACCGCTTCAGTCTACGTAGCGTGCTCCGTTGTATTGTTTATATTGCAAAGGGACGTATTTTGTTACGGAGGGGAGAAAACTAGGCCCCTATTGTAACCATGCTGCGGTAGGACTTATTGACCGCACTTCTGTGTAGACTCATCCGACGTAACCGCTTCAGTCTACGTAGCGTGCTCCGTTGTATTGTTTATATTGCAAAGGGACGTATTTTGTTACGGGGGGAGGGAGAAAACTAGGCCCCTATTGTAACCATGCTGCGGTAGGACTTATTGACCGCACTTCTGTGTAGACTCATCCGACGTAACAGCTTCAGTCTACGTAGCGTGCTCCGTTGTATCGTTTATATTGCAAAGGGACGTATTTTGTTACGGAGGGAAGAAAACTAGGCCCCTATTGTAACCATGCTGCAGTATGACTTACTGACCGCACTTCTGTGTAGACTCATCCGACGTAACCGCTTCAGTCTACGTAGCGTGCTCCGTTGTATTGTTTATATTGCAAAGGGACGTATTTTGTTACGGAGGGGAGAAAACTAGGCCCCTATTGTAACCATGCTGCGGTAGGACTTATTGACCGCACTTCTGTGTAGACTCATCCGACGTAACCGCTTCAGTCTACGTAGCGTGCTCCGTTGTATTGTTTATATTGCAAAGGGACGTATTTTGTTACGGAGGGGAGAAAACTAGGCCCCTATTGTAACCATGCTGCGGTAGGACTTATTGACCGCACTTCTGTGTAGACTCATCCGACGTAACCGCTTCAGTCTACGTAGCGTGCTCCGTTGTATTGTTTATATTGCAAAGGGACGTATTTTGTTACGGAGGGGAGAAAACTAGGCCCCTATTGTAACCATGCTGCGGTAGGACTTATTGACCGCACTTCTGTGTAGACTCATCCGACGTAACCGCTTCAGTCTACGTAGCGTGCTCCGTTGTATTGTTTATATTGCAAAGGGACGTATTTTGTTACGGGGGGAGGGAGAAAACTAGGCCCCTATTGTAACCATGCTGCGGTAGGACTTATTGACCGCACTTCTGTGTAGACTCATCCGACGTAACAGCTTCAGTCTACGTAGCGTGCTCCGTTGTATCGTTTATATTGCAAAGGGACGTATTTTGTTACGGAGGGAAGAAAACTAGGCCCCTATTGTAACCATGCTGCAGTATGACTTATTGACCGCACTTCTGTGTAGACTCATCCGACGTAACCGCTTCAGTCTACGTAGCGTGCTCCGTTGTATTGTTTATATTGCAAAGGGACGTATTTTGTTACGGAGGGGAGAAAACTAGGCCCCTATTGTAACCATGCTGCGGTAGGACTTATTGACCGCACTTCTGTGTAGACTCATCCGACGTAACCGCTTCAGTCTACGTAGCGTGCTCCGTTGTATTGTTTATATTGCAAAGGGACGTATTTTGTTACGGGGGGAGGGAGAAAACTAGGCCCCTATTGTAACCATGCTGCGGTAGGACTTATTGACCGCACTTCTGTGTAGACTCATCCGACGTAACAGCTTCAGTCTACGTAGCGTGCTCCGTTGTATCGTTTATATTGCAAAGGGACGTGTTTTGCTACGGAGGGGAAAACTAGGCCCCTATTGTAACCATGCTGCGGTAGGACTTATTGACCGCACTTCTGTGTAGACTCATCCGACGTAACCGCTTCAGTCTACGTAGCGTGCTCCGTTGTATCGTTTATATTGCAAAGGGGCGTGTTTTGCTACGGAGGGAGAAAACTCTACTAGGCCCCTATTGTAACCATGCTGCGGAGGACTTATTGACCGCACTTCTGTGTAGACTCATCCGACGTAACCACTTCAGTCTACGTAGCGTGCTCCGTTGTATTGTTTATATTGCAAAGGGACGTATTTTGTTACGGAGGGGAGAAAACTAGGCCCCTATTGTAACCATGCTGCGGTAGGACTTATTGACCGCACTTCTGTGTAGACTCATCCGACGTAACCGCTTCAGTCTACGTAGCGTGCTCCGTTGTATTGTTTATATTGCAAAGGGACGTATTTTGTTACGGAGGGGAGAAAACTAGGCCCCTATTGTAACCATGCTGCGGTAGGACTTATTGACCGCACTTCTGTGTAGACTCATCCGACGTAACCGCTTCAGTCTACGTAGCGTGCTCCGTTGTATTGTTTATATTGCAAAGGGACGTATTTTGTTACGGGGGGAGGGAGAAAACTAGGCCCCTATTGTAACCATGCTGCGGTAGGACTTATTGACCGCACTTCTGTGTAGACTCATCCGACGTAACAGCTTCAGTCTACGTAGCGTGCTCCGTTGTATCGTTTATATTGCAAAGGGACGTATTTTGTTACGGAGGGAAGAAAACTAGGCCCCTATTGTAACCATGCTGCAGTATGACTTACTGACCGCACTTCTGTGTAGACTCATCCGACGTAACCGCTTCAGTCTACGTAGCGTGCTCCGTTGTATTGTTTATATTGCAAAGGGACGTATTTTGTTACGGAGGGGAGAAAACTAGGCCCCTATTGTAACCATGCTGCGGTAGGACTTATTGACCGCACTTCTGTGTAGACTCATCCGACGTAACCGCTTCAGTCTACGTAGCGTGCTCCGTTGTATTGTTTATATTGCAAAGGGACGTATTTTGTTACGGAGGGGAGAAAACTAGGCCCCTATTGTAACCATGCTGCGGTAGGACTTATTGACCGCACTTCTGTGTAGACTCATCCGACGTAACCGCTTCAGTCTACGTAGCGTGCTCCGTTGTATTGTTTATATTGCAAAGGGACGTATTTTGTTACGGAGGGGAGAAAACTAGGCCCCTATTGTAACCATGCTGCGGTAGGACTTATTGACCGCACTTCTGTGTAGACTCATCCGACGTAACCGCTTCAGTCTACGTAGCGTGCTCCGTTGTATTGTTTATATTGCAAAGGGACGTATTTTGTTACGGGGGGAGGGAGAAAACTAGGCCCCTATTGTAACCATGCTGCGGTAGGACTTATTGACCGCACTTCTGTGTAGACTCATCCGACGTAACAGCTTCAGTCTACGTAGCGTGCTCCGTTGTATCGTTTATATTGCAAAGGGACGTATTTTGTTACGGAGGGAAGAAAACTAGGCCCCTATTGTAACCATGCTGCAGTATGACTTATTGACCGCACTTCTGTGTAGACTCATCCGACGTAACCGCTTCAGTCTACGTAGCGTGCTCCGTTGTATTGTTTATATTGCAAAGGGACGTATTTTGTTACGGAGGGGAGAAAACTAGGCCCCTATTGTAACCATGCTGCGGTAGGACTTATTGACCGCACTTCTGTGTAGACTCATCCGACGTAACCGCTTCAGTCTACGTAGCGTGCTCCGTTGTATTGTTTATATTGCAAAGGGACGTATTTTGTTACGGAGGGGAGAAAACTAGGCCCCTATTGTAACCATGCTGCGGTAGGACTTATTGACCGCACTTCTGTGTAGACTCATCCGACGTAACCGCTTCAGTCTACGTAGCGTGCTCCGTTGTATTGTTTGTATTGCAAAGGGACGTATTTTGTTACGGAGGGGAGAAAACTAGGCCCCTATTGTAACCATGCTGCGGTAGGACTTATTGACCGCACTTCTGTGTAGACTCATCCGACGTAACCGCTTCAGTCTACGTAGCGTGCTCCGTTGTATTGTTTATATTGCAAAGGGACGTATTTTGTTACGGGGGGAGGGAGAAAACTAGGCCCCTATTGTAACCATGCTGCGGTAGGACTTATTGACCGCACTTCTGTGTAGACTCATCCGACGTAACAGCTTCAGTCTACGTAGCGTGCTCCGTTGTATCGTTTATATTGCAAAGGGACGTATTTTGTTACGGAGGGAAGAAAACTAGGCCCTTATTGTAACCATGCTGCAGTATGACTTATTGACCGCACTTCTGTGTAGACTCATCCGACGTAACCGCTTCAGTCTACGTAGCGTGCTCCGTTGTATTGTTTATATTGCAAAGGGACGTATTTTGTTACGGAGGAGAAAACTAGGCCCCTATTTTAACCATTTTGTGAGCTTAGCTCGTGAAATCATACACAAAACTCACAAATTAATCATTTATTTACTCAACAAGAGTTGTAAGTTAGAGTTTGTAGTAGTAACACTCACTGATGATGATAACTTTGTCATTGAAACGGGTATGAGTAAATAAATGATTAATTTGTGAGTTTTGTGTGTTTTTACTTTTTCTCAGTGATTAACAGAACGCCATGTAAAAAAATACTGATTGATAAGGGAAATATACGGAAGTATGATACAGGTGCAATGTGAATAAACTTGAACAGAAATAGAAATAGGAATTAGAGCGGAATACTATTAAAGATAGCGTTAGGAATATGTAGTAGGTAGTTGTGGAGAGTTAGAGTCTGGCTCTTATATAATACTAGGGAAAGAGAGGGCAGGTTCTGTTTTATGGTTTCACAAGTTACTAATGGACGTTATAGGGAGTGAAGATGAAAAATATAATGTTGGCTTCGGTGTCTCACAAGTTACTCATGGACGTTATAAGGAACCTTCAAGATAGAAAATGTATTGTGGACTGTGGTGTCTCACAAGTTGCTCATGGACGTTATAGGGAGTGAAGATGAAAAATATAATGTTGGCTTCGGTGTCTCACAAGTTACTCATGGACGTTATAAGGAACCTTCAAGATAGAAAATGTATTGTGGACTGTGGTGTCTCACAAGTTGCTCATGGACGTTATAGGGAGTGAAGATGAAAAATATAATGTTGGCTTCGGTGTCTCACAAGTTACTCATGGACGTTATAAGGAACCTTCAAGACGGAAAATGTATTGTGGACTTCGGTGTCTCACAAGTTACTCATGGTCGTTATAAGGAACCTTCAAGACGGAAAATGTATTGTGGACTTCGGTGTCTCACAAGTTACTCATGAGCGTTATAAGGAACCTTCAAGACGGAAAATGTATTGTGGACTTCGGTGTCTCACAAGTTACTCATGAGCGTTATAAGGAACCTTCAAGACGGAAAATGTATTGTGGACTTCGGTGTCTCACAAGTTACTCATGGTCGTTATAGCGAATAAAGATGAAAAATATAATGTTGGCTTCGGTGTCTCACAAGTTACTCATGGACGTTATAAGGAACCTTCAAGATAGAAAATGTATTGTGGACTGTGGTGTCTCACAAGTTGCTCATGGACGTTATAGGGAGTGAAGATGAAAAATATAATGTTGGCTTCGGTGTCTCACAAGTTACTCATGGACGTTATAAGGAACCTTCAAGATAGAAAATGTATTGTGGGCCTCGGTGTCTCACAAGTTACTCATGGACGTTATAAGGAACCTTCAAGATAGAAAATGTATTGTGGGCTTCGGTGTCTCACAAGTTACTCATGGACGTTATAAGGAACCTTCAAGATAGAAAATGTATTGTGGACTGTGGTGTCTCACAAGTTGCTCATGGACGTTATAGGGAGTGAAGATGAAAAATATAATGTTGGCTTCGGTGTCTCACAAGTTACTCATGGACGTTATAAGGAACCTTCAAGATAGAAAATGTATTGTGGGCCTCGGTGTCTCACAAGTTACTCATGGACGTTATAAGGAACCTTCAAGATAGAAAATGTATTGTGGGCTTCGGTGTCTCACAAGTTACTCATGGACGTTATAAGGAGCCTTCAAGATAGAAAATGTATTGTGGACTTTGGTGTCTTACAAGCTACTCATGGACGTTGTAGGGAATGAAGATGAAAAATATAATGTCGGCTTCGGTGTCTCACAAGTTACTCATGGACGTTATAAGGAACCTTCAAGATAGAAAATGTATTGTGGGCTTCGGTGTCTCACAAGTTACTCATGGACGTTATAAGGAGCCTTCAAGATAGAAAATGTATTGTGGACTTTGGTGTCTTACAAGCTACTCATGGACGTTGTAGGGAATGAAGATGAAAAATATAATGTCGGCTTCGGTGTCTCACAAGTTACTCATGAGCGTTATAAGGAACCTTCAAGCGGAAAATGTATTGTAGACTTTGGTGTCTCACAAGTTACTCATGAGCGTTATAAGGAATCATTAACATGGATATTGTAAAGTTAGCTTCGGTGTCTCAAAAGTTAACCATGAGCGTTTTAAGGAGCTTAAAAAGAAATATTCAGCAGTAATATCCTCAATAGATTCATGTAGCGAGTTTAGAGAGAAATCACGTTTTCATATAGCCTTAAAATTGTGAAGGAAAAACTTTATTTATTGAAAAATGCAACAGAGATAAAAGTTTTTAAAAACAATTGAATCTCGAGACCTGAATAACTGTAACATGATCACATGTTGAATTCATTCTACCCCGCTCTTACATTTTGATGTTGAATGTATATTCCTTTGTTCCTTGTAGAACAATGAATTGAAAATGTTATATATGCAACCCTTGCCAAAACTGGAATAGGGGGTTGTATTTCTCCCTCTCCCTTTCTCTTCCCCTTGACAGTCGCATTCATTGTCAACCTATCCTGAGTGATGTCATGTGTCTGGATAAAATTCAACCCTTTCAGGGAGAGAGCTAAGTAGAGTAATTCAGTTAAAAGGAACTTTCTAATAACGTGGAATTATTCATTACAGAAATTCGTCCTAGTACTTTTAGAAATAACGGATTCTGTCTTTCGTAGATTGTTCAACATAATTTCATCTAATGAGCATCGGATATCCTCCATTGCTTGAAGGGTAGGGGTGATATGAGTTAATGATGAGGTGAGGTAAATGAAATGATGCTGGCATAGACAGCCGTTACAATCGTACGAGTTCTCCGTACTGGTAGGGACGAGAAAGGGATAATATAAGTTAACCTAAGATTCATGAATTATCTTTGACCGTAGAATAAAATTAAGAGTTATGCAGAGATCTTAGGGCTACACACTAAATCGTTCCCCATGGTCTTCATGACAGTGTTCTGTGAAAACATTCATTATACACTAGAATGTTCTGTGAAAACATGAGAGTATTCTGTGAGAACATTCATGAGAGTGTTCTGTGAGAACATAAGAACATGCTGTAAGAACATTCATGATCATATTCTGTGAGAACATAAGAATATTCTGTGAAAACATGAGAGTATTCTGTGAGAACATTCATGAGAGTGTTCTGTGAGAACATTAATGAGAGTGTTCTTTGAGAACATAAGTACATGCTGTGAGAACATTCACGAGAGTGTTCTTTGAGAACATAAGAGCATGCTGTGAGAACATTCATGAGAGTGTTCTTTGAGAACATAAGAGCATGCTGTGAGAACATTCATGAAAGTATTCTGTGAGAACATTCATGAGAGTGTTCTTTGAGAACATAAGTACATGCTGTGAGAACATTCACGAGAGTGTTCTTTGAGAACATAAGAGCATGCTGTGAGAACATTCATGAGAGTGTTCTTTGAGAACATAAGAGCATGCTGTGAGAACATTCATGAAAGTATTCTGTGAGAACATTCATGAGAGTGTTCTTTGAGAACATAAGTACATGCTGTGAGAACATTCACGAGAGTGTTCTTTGAGAACATAAGAGCATGCTGTGAGAACATTCATGAGAGTGTTCTTTGAGAACATAAGAGCAGGCTGTGAGAACATTCATGAGAGTGTTCTTTGAGAACATAAGAGCATGCTGTGAGAACATTCATGAGAGTGTTCTTTGAGAACATAAGAGCATGCTGTGAGAACATTCACGAGAGTGTTCTATGAGAACATAAGAGCATGCTGTGAGAACATGCTGTTCATGGTATGCTCTGTAAGAGACCATGCCTATATGCCGTGATTGTTTTCAAATATGAGAAAATTATGAATATAATTAGTTTATCATAGTTCATTAATAACTTAATATTTATATTAAAAAAAGTCAAATACTGGTTAATTAATTATTAAAATGATAAAATTTGCCTCTACCTCATCGTATGTAACCTATGCAGATCACTGTATCCTGGCGAACCAAAATTTCTCGCGTCTTGATATGGCGAAAATACTGACAGCACAAATACCGTTATCATAAGTCGCGCTTGAATAAACTCAAAACCGCCGTAACTTGATGTTAGGCAACAGAGCGCGTTGCTAGTTGCGTAACGCCGCAGTTGTATCGGCTCGGTACGTTGTTATTATTGGCGCTATGAGTCATGAGGTTTTTTAAGAAGCCACACCAAGGTCTGAGAAAATTGAAAACCGTGTGATCGTAATATTTTCAAAACAGTAGGGGTGGAAAATTTTGGCACTCTATACCCTGTGTAAGCTTATGTATAGGCCTACCCCACTTCAAACATGTAGAAACAAGTATTATAAACAACAAAATTTTAATATCAATTCCTACTTAGGTCAGCGAGGGAAATTTTTATTTTAGTTTTTATTAAATAATTATAATCAGTATAAATAGATTAACATAAACTATGCGTTAAAACCGCTGTTCTACCACATAACATACAACGTAAAATTAGCTGTTTTATGAAATCATATGTTATATAACTTATTTTAAACCAAATGGGACGAATTAACTATATTGCATACCTCGCTCCTTATGTGAAAAGTTTTTCTCCCATATAAAACTAAAAGTAATTCATTATTAAATGTAATAAATTAAATCCTATTTCATAAAGCTATTTACATCAAGTGCCTTTCACTACAAGTTTAAAAAAATGTATTTGAATTTGAGTAAATTAATAACAACTATTTGATTAACAATTGGAAATTTGAACAAGAAAAATATGTTACAAGCAAAATGGTATTACCTAACCGTTCTATACTTTGGCTAATAGCTTTTATCAATGTGTAAAATGAAAATGATTTCATGCAACTTTACATAGTTTGTGTAGGCATTATATTTAATGTCTAGGTGTTACATATAATACTAAAGGTTTATCAGACAAAATATATCACTCATGAACTTTATACTGAACACTATGTAATTACATGTGAAAATTGAGTGTTACTACAATCTTTTAACTAACAATGTAAACGAAAAAGACTTAAATTTTAACTCAATTGTCTGGAATTAATTTCAGTCATATTTGCGAACCAACAACTTATTAAAGAAAATGTACTACTTATTACAACAGGAAAGAGCATTGTGGCACTTTGAATTACACCTTCTGTTGTTTTTTACAACTTGCAGCTCTGCCAGAGTCATGGCGGACATTGTATAGAATGCCCAGGCAAAGTATGAAATACAATTTATACCTTTCCTGTTACGTATAGAAGAGTGGGAACTAATAGAAGGAATTGAAAAATGGTGAGTTGGACAGTTCTTAAGTGTGGGAAGAGGTAGAAAATCACGGTACAGGATCGATAGTTCAATCGAAATGAACAAATATTTCGATTTCATTGGCGAATGGCATTATAAAATGTGTCCAATTTTACTTCATTATAACGTGTTTGCCATAAAATTATCAAAACTTTAAGGAAGGGTAATTAGTACAGAAATATGCTGGCCAGATTATACATACCCTGATACATGTTGCATTGGTTTAAGGAGATAAATCATGGCCCTCTTGTGCAGCTACTATCTCTCCAGCGCGTCTTGCCTACACCATTCCCTGACTAATAATTAGTTGTGTAAGCATGTTTGTTATATATACTGTCCTGAACGAATATACATTTAACAATGGCCTCTAAATTGAATAGAAAATCGAACGCGTTGTATAGCTGAGCATAATTTGCATGTTGTGTATAAAATGTAAAGAGATTATGTTGAAGCATTGTTCATTGCAGCCACATAATGCCGCGTAATCATTCCCAGAAGCTGTCAGCACGAAGCGAGAAGCTTGAATTCAGTGACAGCGCTAAAGCCTTACAAGTGGCCTCTCCTACACTTTTTGTTGCATTGTGAACGTTCTAGAAGTGTCTTGGTTGCCGCTATGCTCGCTAGAGTGTGCTCAGGCGGCACTTCTACCAACCCACGGTTTAGAAACGGCTTGCATTATATTTAATTTTACACAAGTAATTCTTGTTTGAATGGCGGCAGGATATGTGAGAGTTTTTAAATGATTTATTAAATAAAGTTATTATAAACGTCTATTTTATAAATTAAAATGCAGATCCAGAAATACACAGAAACTGAAAGAGAGTATCTCCTTCTGTCGGGCCCACAGCTACTGAATTATCCGTTAAAAATGCTTAATATACTGTTCCCCAAATCCAGCTTTTCCTCTCTCTCTCTCTCTCTCTCTCTCTCTCTCTCTCTCTCTCCCTCCCTCCCAACCTTCGAATTAGGGCTAACTTCGTCTGTGGTAATATGGTCAGTTCCAAGAAATTCTTAGGACACGTCTATAAGTGTACTTTTCTACGGCTTTATCCTGTTTCCTCTTATCTTCGCTCTACCTTTTCTCTCTTCCCCTCCCAACCTACGCATTAGGGTCACAGTCTTCTGTAGTGACATGGCCATTTCAAGATATTCGGACACGTCTGTAAGAGTACTTTTCTAAGGCCTCATTCTGTTTCCTCTTTCTCCATTCTCATTTCTATCTCCCCCTCTCTCTTTCTTCTACTCTCTGCCATCCTACGAATTCGGGCTAACGTCTGTGGTGGTATGGTCATTTAAAGATATTCGTAGGACACGTCTGTAAGAGTAATTTTCTAATGCCACATCCTGTTTCCTCTCTCTCCGCTCTCATTTTTCTCTCCCACTCTCTTTCTCTCTGTCTTTTCCTCCCAACCTACGCATTAGAGCTACCGTCTTCTGTAGTGACATGGTCATATCAAGATATTCGTAGGACACGTCTATAAAAGTACGTTTCTAATGCCACATCCTGTTTCCTCTCTATCCACTCTACTTTTTCCTCCTCCACTCTCTCTCCGGTGACGAGAACCTGTTATGCTGTATTGGATTACATTATAAATAGATAACACTAAAATTTGATAACTTCAAGTACTTAGATGTCATTTGAAGTGGATGAAAAAGAAACCCTGTCACGTAAGAGAAGATGGAAATGGGTTAATATGTTAATTTAATTAACAACTTAAGCTATGCTCATAGATCAACCCGTTGCAGAGGATTCACTTGGGAGCTGGTCATAAATGAACCCATTAAGTAGTCGATTTAAGCTATAAAACGAGAGTTTAAAGAAGGAAAATCGATAGAAAAGTTCTGTTTTATCACAAAGCACAGACATGATCAAAACCAGGTATGACCGCGGGACAGATCTTGCCACCGTAATAATGTTTCAGAAATGGAAGCTTTTGAGAAATGTTATGCTGTATATTTTTGCATAAGGAACGTCACAGAAATTTGGAATAATTCTAAAGAACGAGAAGAACTCTTTATCGAGTTTACTTTTATCTAAAAACTTCTTCATCTACTCTTATATACAACCTAGTAATTGCTGTAAATGCTCAAGAGAAACTATGTGATTAGCAGTTTAATCAACAAAGTTATTATGAGTTTACTCAACAAAGTTATTAGGAGTTTACTTAACATCGTGATTAAGGGTTTACTCAACAAAGTTATTAGGGGTTTACTCAACAAAGTTATTAGGGGTTTACTCAACAAAGTTATTAGGGGTTTACTCAACAAAGTTATTAGGAGTTTACTCAACAAAGTTATTAGGGGTTTACTCAACAAAGTTATTAGGGGTTTACGCAACAAAGTTATTAGGGGTTTACTCAACAAAGTTATTAGGGGTTTACTCAACAAAGTTATTAGGAGTTTACTCAACAAAGTTATTATTAGTTTACTCAACAAAGTTATTAGGAGTTTACTTAACATCGTGATTAAGGGTTTACTCAACAAAGTTATTACGGGTTTACTCAACAAAGTTATTAGGAGTTTACTCAACAAAGTTATTAGCAGTTTAATCAACAAAGTTATTAGGAGTTTACTCAACAAAGTTATTACGGGTTTACTCAACAAAGTTATTAGGAGTTTACTCAACAAAGTTATTAGCAGTTTAATCAACAAAGTTATTAGGAGTTTACTCAACAAAGTTATTACGGGTTTACTCAACAAAGTTATTAGGAGTTTACTCAACAAAGTTATTAGCAGTTTAATCAACAAAGTTATTTGGAGTTTACTCAACAAAGTTATTACGGGTTTACTCAACAAAGTTATTAGGAGTTTACTCAACAAAGTTATTAGCAGTTTAATCAACAAAGTTATTAGGAGTTTACTCAACAAAGTTATTAGGAATTTACTCAACATTGTGATTAAGGGTTTACTCAGCAAAGTTATTAGCAGTTTACTCAACATTGTGATTAAGGGTTTACTCAACAAAGTTATTAGGAGTTGCTCAACATTATGATTACGAGTTTATTCAAAATAGTGATTAGGAGTTTACTCAACAAAATGATTTAAGAGTTTACTTACTGCAGTGATTACAAGTAAAGGAATGCAAGGAATTTTTCCATCAGCTTATGGCTGCCTGGATATGTGGAGCGAGTCCCTTCATTGTTTCCTACCTCTGGCAGGATGATGCCAATTTGTCTTACAGGGTATAACTTTGAGTTTTTAATGGTCCAACAGCATGGCGAAGAGGATACGACTAATAAATGAGAGAATTTAAATTCAAGTTTAATTGAATTAGATAGAATAAGGCCAAATCGTCTTTGAAATATAAATGGTACTCGGTCAAGTGGTTGTAACTAACCCTCTGGTACAGCTGCGTTGAAGTGAATCTGAGCCAGATATCTTTTTTTAATTTTTAAAGGAAAGTCCTTACGGCACCCTTTTTAAATTCTATCAGCTCACACTCTTCTGGTACATATCTTGTACACATTTTCAATCGTTAATAAAATACGTATTTATTCATCCAATCAAGTTCAAATACATTTCTTTTAACCTATAGTGCATGGCAATTCAGTTTTTCAAATATTTATCCAATAATTAAATTTAGGGTCTAGGTCAGATTCGAACCGAGTATCTTCGTGTTCAAAACCTTGCGCTTTGGCACCACGCCAACTTTCCCGTAGCTGGATATCTACTTTTCAAAGATGTATATGAATTTGTCTTTTGCTACCATCCGGTTGTAGTCGAAACGCCCATTGTGGGACCTTAAATTGTTGCCATGATTATCACACAATACAATAAATATGCTCTAGGATTAAATGAATTAAAATGAATGAAGAGAAAAAATAAACAAACTGGATTAACGGTATCGAACCTTGCTTCACAAACGGACAATGTGAAATGAAAGCGAAAAGAAACTACAACACAATGCAAGCGACGAAAAAAGGAAATCGTATAAGTAGTAACAAACAAATTAATAGTAAACCCGATATATACAAAGGAGAAAGGAACATTGCAAGGAAATTCGCTTTCTATTTTGCCACTTATTGTTATTCTGATATATGTATACAGTATATATATATATATATATATATATATATATATATATATATATATATATATATATATATTCATAAATTGTAATAATAAAATGAAAATAAAATAAAATTTTTCTTTGTTCATTTAAGTAGGAATTAACTTTTTAAAAAACATTTTTATATTGGCTTCTTTGAAGGATATCATGCTCTGTATACAAGTGTTGGGTTGCACACACTTTTTTTTATCAAACCATGCCACATCACCATAAAAACGCCTCTCGTTCATGCCGTGACTTGGATGTCATGAAATGCCTCTCTGCAACTTATTAATTATAATTACTAGTATCTACTTCCATATAACTTTAATATCAATTTCCCTCAGTAATTTTTAAAATTACTTTACTTTACTTGTAAAATTATTGTTTTTAATTACTTTACTAATCTGCAGAGAGTTACACGCTGCCTGGTAAAGATTAGCTAAATTTTAACCGTAGTCTAATAAACATTGTCTTATTAATACACAGGCACACTTTAAACATTATTTATTTAAATTTTGTAACACTTAAACATTTCAGGCGTCCACGATCGGCATAATGTCGCTATGTAACATTTTCAGCCATACACCACTGTCATGACAACGTGATACTAGATCTAATGCGTACATTGACACCTTTACAATATTTATTGTAACATGCACGCTACAAGTACCGACGTCAGAACGAGGCTAGGTGTGTATAATGTCCTTTTTTATAAATTGTAGCTTACTTTTAAAACGATTAAAAAAAGATAGTGCAGAACGTGAGGTCATAATTTTCTAATTTTTCATTCTGCGTAACAATTTTCCCTTGTGTAAATATCATATTTTATACGATCGCTAAGCTCCATCATCCCTACCCTTCCGTTCCTCCCTATCCCTCTCTTTTTCTCTTTCTTTGGCTCTTTTTTTACCGAATTATCCCGAAGATTTCCGAAAGCCAAACAGTGGTAGATTAAGGCTAATAAGTGTTTTCGTCTTTACTTAGGTTTAGTGTAATTGTTTTTAAAGGCAATGACCCATATATTTAAATTTTGTTTTGATAACGCATTTATTTAATACATCTATTTTTATTACTCATAAACCTATGAGTAATACGTGACATCTTATAAGTAAAGATAAATTATATTGTTTGTCAATACGGTAACGGTTAATTTAGTTTATCTAATACATGGACGTGTTAATCACTTTTAAGTTATTTATTGATAAAGTTAATTATTAATTTATAAAATTAGAAAATTTGTTTGGAATTACCTTCCTATCAGTAGTTATATATTGCAGCCACATTTTTGTTTTTTTCAATTCCTCCAATCGCCTTACATAAGTCTTTTTCAAATTTTCAGTCGTTAATAAAATACCTTTTATTAATCCAGTCAAGTTCAAATATATATTTTTAAACTTATAGTGGTAATACATTATGTTTATACAGGTTTTAAAAAAATATTAATTACTTAATTAAATTTAATAACGAACTTTTTAGTTTTATATGGGAGAATAATTTTTCAAGAAAAGGGGCAAAGCATGCAATATAGTTATTTCGTCCCATTTGGCTTAAAATAAGTGATAACATGGTTTCATATATCACCTGATTTTGTTTTATAGGTTATGTGGTACAACAGCTGTTTTAACACTTAGGTTATCTTAGTTTATACTGATTGGTTATTTATTAAAAAGTAACTAAAATTTTTAAAAAAATTGGGACCCAAGTAGGAATAAAATTTTTTAATGTTTTGTTTATATTACGATGGACGGGAAAAACAGTAACTGCACAATCGGTGGCCCCGCTCTGTTGATGATATGTTCTACTAAGTAAGTGGACTTATTTTCCCGACATTTAGTAATACTTGTATTAGTGAATTCTGGCAAGTACCTGTGCAATAGAAGAATAATGTCCATCCATCTCATTGATTTTCAAGGCATCCATTGTAAATTTTTCTTGTATAATTGTTAATAAAGATTAGAATTAGACTGTCGTAGTTTTTGCCTTTCTTTTTGTTTGTATTTTATTTAGGTTCTTTTACTTGTAGCTTAACATAAAATGGTGCTCAACTACTTCTTTGGCTGGCGTATTGGATTAAACGAAATTTTATTTATGACCCATGGATCCCCATTAGTTTATTGTCCCATGTAAACATTCCCTATATTTTATTTAGGTCCTTTTTGTTGTAGCTGAACATAAAATGGTGCCAAACTACTTCTTTGGCTGGCGTATTGGATTAAACGAAATTTTATTTATGACCCATGGATCCCCATTAGTTTATTTTCCCATGTAAACATCCCCTTTATTTTATTTAGGTCCTTTTACTTGTAGCTTAACATAAAATGGTGCCAAACTACTTCTTTACCGTATATTTAAAACTATTTTTCACTTCATATTTTATTTAGGTATTTTTACTTGTTGCTTAACATAAAATGGTGCCAAACTACTTATTTGGCTGGCGTATTGGATTAAACGAAATTTTATTTATGATCCAAGGATCCCCATTAGTTTATTCTCCCATGTGAACATCCCCTATATTTAAAACTAGTTTTATTTATATATTATTTAGGTCCTTATATTTGTAGCTTAACATAAAATGGTGCCAAACTACTTCTTTGGCTGGCGTATTGGATTAAACGAATTTTTATTTATGATCCAAGGATCCCCATTAGTTTATTCTCCCATCTGAACATCCCGTATATTTAAAACTATTTTTCACTTCATATTTTATTTAGGTATTTTTACTTGTTGCTTAACATAAAATGGTGCCAAACTACTTATTTGGCTGGCGTATTGGATTAAACGAAATTTTATTTATGATCCAAGGATCCCCATTAGTTTATTCTCCCATCTGAACATACCCTATATTTAAAACTAGTTTTATTTATTTCTTATTTAGGTCCTTTTACTTGTAGCTTAACATAAAATGGTGCCCAACTACCTCTTTGGCTGGCGTATTGGATTAAACGAAATTTTATTTATGACCCATGGATCCCCATTAGTTTATTCTCCCATCTGAACATCCCGTATATTTAAAACTATTTTTCATTTCATATTTTATTTAGGTATTTTTACTTGTGGCTTAACATAAAATGGTGCCCAACTACTTCTTTGGCTGGCGTATTGAATTAAACGAAATTTTATTTATGACCCATGGATCCCCATTAGTTTATTCTCCCATCTGAACATCCCGTATATTTAAAACTATTTTTTACTTCATATTTTATTTAGGTATTTTTACTTGTGGCTTAACATAAAATGGTGCCCAACTACTTCTTTGGCTGGCGTATTGAATTAAACGAATTTTTATTTATGACCCATGGATCCCCATTAGTTTATTCTCCCATCTGAACATCCCGTATATTTAAAACTATTTTTCACTTCATATTTTATTTAGGTATTTTTACTTGTTGCTTAACATAAAATAATACTATACTACCTCTTTGACTATGAAGTAATTTTGATATACTTGAATTAATTTTTAAAATAATATTTCGCGTATTTTTGAATAAGGTAAGTTTTATTTAAGACCCAGGATCCCCTTCTGTTCATCATCCCATGCCTACATTTAAAATTGGAGAAAGGGGTACGTTTAATTGCTAAAGTTCAAGGGGTACGTTGTTAAAAACTATTGAAGTCTTTGTTGAAGAAGTTTATTTTGGGCAGCCCATTTCCATTTTAGTAGAGTCCCGTTTAGTTTTGAGTATTAATAGCATTCCCGTTTCGATCTTTTATCTTTTGGTTTACTCCAATAAATGTCTGATAATCTGAACCCCTCTTTGCCATTTTCCTACACATCATCTCCAACTTTAACGAAATCTTCGTGAGAATTCCTAAAGCACTTTGTGCGAACCTGTCAGTTTTTTTCCCACAGGTGTCATAAAACCAGTTTAATGCCATTTTTTAAAATTAATTAAACTGTCGTTTCTTCTTTGCTGCAGATTTAATGATAAGGTCAAACCCAGTCCGCCTACGCGTGCATATATACATGTTAATTCCAGCCGCTCGACCGGAACACATGAAAACCCACAATGTAAATTAGAAACATAACTAACTTTTATTTATTTATTTTAAGATATATAGTGAGTTCTCATTATGACTTTATTTACACTTTGTTTATATTTTTAATATCGAAAATATAAGCTACTGTAGGTAGGAAGTGATTGATAAATATGGGGGGGATAGAGTTATGGTTGGAGTATTGTAGACGTATTGGAGTATCGTGGCTCGCGTGTTCAGTGTTGCTATCCAGATAGATTATTCTGTCTATGTATTACGCTACGGGTCAAAATAAATATTTATTGTAAGAAAATACTTTCATCGTTCTACTTAAGTACAGTACAATTAAATGGAAATATAGTCCATAAACCGATGACAAATTTCGAAATCAATAAATTTAATTGTACAAATTGATTTGGTATTTTTAGAGATTTTCACAAACTTCCTGGAAACGTATATTGTGTGACGGTAAAATCTTTTTAGAAGAGTTCATTTTATATTTTAAATAGAATAAAATAGAAAAACCATTTTTTAAATTATCGTTACTATGTGATGTCCTTTGAGGTTCTTATCACTGTTAAAGATAATGAACGATAAAAACTTTTTGTTTGCGTTTTTACATTTTTGTCCTTTTGCAGTTGAACGTTTAATTGTTGGTTGATTTTATCTCTTCTGCTTGTTTTATTATAAAGTTTCTTTTTATATGGCTTAGTTCCAACATTATAAGTGTTTTAGAGATATTATTAAACAAGATATAAATTTGTTATATCACTAGAAATATATTATTTTTGAAATATTAGGATTTCTGTTAGATATGAGAATTCTTTACACTTTCGCTCTGCTATTGGGTACATTTTTTCATACGGACCGCATAAAAGATTAACTTGAAATTTTGATACACGGTTTTTGGAATGATTGAAAAAAATTATTAAAATTAAATATGATATTTTGCATACCTGCAGTACGTTGGCATTCCTGCGGACGAGTCCATTGCAACAGTAAGGGGAGTAAGCATCTAACCGCTTCGCTGGTTGCCGGTTTTTGTGCTGTTATGCGGCTGTCATTAGACTTAATGCCAGAGCCTCGGCCGTGGTGTTTTGCTCATTTCCTGTGTACGTCGAGGAAAAACAAAGACGTCTCATAACGGCGCATTGTCTAACCGACATTAAATTGTAAAGCCGTTTCTTTAATACCGACTGTTCGCATTTCTGTCGGAAGAAAAGAGGACCCCCGTAATTACCGCAATTCGCCGGTTACATAGTAGACTTCTGAAATCATATTTATTAAAGGTAATTTCGTTGGCTTTTTGTTGCTCGCTCTGACAGATGTTTGTGGCGCTGTTGGCCTTTCGCCGTTAATAGTTGGTACGCTTGTTTGGAATAAATGCATTAAACGTCACTTCCAGTGTTGCAGGTTCCTGATGCCAAAGTATACTTCGTAATTATGCGTATTTAAAGTCTCGGGGTTATCTCTCTATTACTTCCCCTTTATGAACAGGCCTTCTTCAGGGTGCATCATATTCTTTATACTTCCTATGTCCTTCCAAATGCTTAATTAGCCCAGTAAAGGTTTAGTTCTTATTGCTACATATGGAACACTGAATGGGGTTGTAGAATTCTCAACTGCATTAGAAATGAGTTGTTAGGAAACCCCAGTTGCTGATTGGGCGAATATACTTATTGGTTATACGTTGGCTGGCATGTTCTGAGGCTTAGATCTGTAGTTTTACTTTTAATTCTACTCAGGCATTTAATTCGTATTTTGTTTTGGTGGAAGGCGCTGCCCCATTACAGAGAATACATATAAATGTATTCTGTATTATAGTATTTAACAATAGCTATGAGGAATGGATGTCTAATGGGTTGAAATTTAAATTTCCACAAAAAATGTATTTGCTTACAAATTAAAAGTAAATTTTCAAATTTTTTACAACAAATATTTTACATTTATAATTGAATTCTATGTTGTGTTTACAGTAACAGTCTTCTCACCAGCCATTTTATCAATCATTGCATCAGGTTTTCATGAAACAGAATAAATCATTAATACATTTTTTGAGCACTGTGTACCAACATAAATAAATGTAACCTCTATACCACAAATGACTTTTTTCTTTTATTTAAAACCTTATGTACATTTCGTTTGCATAGCAATCATCCTCAGAGGTAATTTACAATAAAAACTTTTATTGTAAATTGCCTCTGAGGATGATTGATATGCAATCGAAATGTACATGAGGTTTTAAAGAAAAGAAAAAAGTCGTTTTGTGGTATATAACTTACATTTATTTATGTTAAACATTACGCTACAGTTGTTTTATACAGTTAACCGTGTACTAACTTTAAACAAAATGAATAAAATCGAACTCGTCACAATAAAAACTACTATATTACTGTAATTACTTTACGTACGTTTCGATTGCATGTGTAACGTGATTTGATAATATGTTATCATTCTTAATGAATTAATATGTTAAATATTGCAGTTATTTGTTACAATTAGTTATTTGACCTGGAATGTCAAGAATTTAATTGAATTTTAGAGTGATGCATTCAATAAATAATTTAACCAACAAATATTAAATTTAATAAATCAAGTTTTACTGCACAAAAAATATATAAAATAAAAAAATTACATCTGAAACGTTTACGCTACTTTATGTTTCACCTTAAATTGTTTTACGTACATAAATTTATAAGAACTTTATATTATTGAAAAAAATCTATGGCATGGCGCATGATATCCACATGAGATTGCTTTTACGTAATTTAAAATACATTTCAATTTATCTATTCGACATTAAAAAATTTGCTATTACATCACACAAATGCATTTACACTTCCCACATTTCAAAAAAATAGAAACTTGCATTAATGCCGTGATCAGTTGAAGTTTGAAAGCTAAATTTAGCTTTTTCCGTCACTTTATGTCTAAAATTATAACTTATCTGTGTTGTAACAAACGATGTAGAAAAACATGGCTCCGAATTCAGATCTCACCATTCTGCATATTGGATCGGCGTTGCTCGGAATTTGGACTCTCGCCTGGTGTTGTGTCTTAACGTAGCAACATTTCTTCGAACAAAAAAAATAATTTTAAAATAACTTTTACATTAATAATATTTTAAAATATATTCATCCCTTTGCTCTTCAGATCTAAAAACGTCTATATCGCCCTACATCTCGCCAAGGAAAGTTTTAATCAAGGCCACCGCGTGAGTTTTTCAACTTCCGCGCACCGTTGCTGCGCATTTAGTATACCAGGTTATATGAATACCTTATCTCAGCAGAACCTTTATTTTATAATTTACATTTTTTGTTTATTTTATATTTTAAAATTAATATCTCGTTTTGTTTTCTGAATCTGCTTTTATATGTAACATTACCTATTATAATGTTACACATGGTAGTCATTTTCAGAAGTGCTAAAGATGATTTTATTAGTGATTTTAAAAAAAATTTAGTGAGAATAAAGCATGTGACCCTCTACATTTATCTGAAATGCTAATATTTTTGCGAATCTGGCACAAATTTTAATTTTCCTGTCATTTTTCTAGAGGGTGAAGCCCCTCCGGCTACGTCCTTGATTTTACTAATATAAATTTTCCCGGTTTTTGGTGGGCCTTTGATCAGTGTCCTACAATATGTTACACACAGTCAAATAACAGTCATACCTTTGACGGCCCTGGAGAACATTACGTTCTTGCATAGGGATATGTATGCATTAATAATACGATAAAGTATATAGTTTGTAGTAGACAAATAGGCTCTGAAATTGAGTCAAATTACTGAATAGAACTGTTAATGATCTAATTTGCAAAGATATAATTCGCAGTAACAGCACAGCACGCGCTCCGCCGACCACGCTGTCAACTAATTAGATATCAGCTGTGCATTAATGAGCTTATAGCGTTAATTAGCATGTTAGTTTCGTCATTTTAACCGATTGATTCCGAATGGATAACATTGCATTAGTTGGCATAGTTTGACCTAGTATGTCCTAACACTGTCAATACTCGGCCAAAATTTATATAATAATAAAACTGATGTAGCATGAGCCTGGATGTGAGATGTGTAAAGTGGCTCACTTGTCATTTGGAAGCACCAATAACGATTTAAAAAAACCAATGGCGAATTTGTTTATTAAATAAATAAAACATTTTAACCAAAAGCAAATCATTTTACTAAATACAAATGTACATTTCGATTGCAAAAAAGTCATCTTCAGAGGAATATTACAATAATATTGTAATCATTATTCTGATACTTTGTACATATAAATTAAATTAAAAGGTTTATTTGTATTTAAGGGTTTTATTTATGTGATAGTTCTTGTTTTTTACAGAATCTAACCTCTTTTCGATCTAACTCGAATTCGAGTTACACATATCAAATTTAGGTTGCCTGTATTTTAGGTATCAATGGTGCCAATTTACTAATTTAAGGGTTTTATTTATCTGATAGTTCTTGTTTTTTACAGAATCTAACCTCTTCGATCTAACTCGAATTCGAGTTACACATATCAAATTTAGGTTGCCTGTATTTTAGGTATCAATGGTGCGTAAGGGTTTTATTTATCTGATAGTTCTTGTTTTTTACAGAATCTAACCTCTTTTCGATCTAACTCGAATTCTAGTTACACATACCAAATTTAGGCTGTCTGTATTTTAGATATCAATGGTGCCAATTTACTAATTTAAGGGTTTTATTTATCTGATAGTTCTTGTTTTTTACAGAATCTAACCTCTTTTCGATCTAACTCGAATTCGAGTTACACATATCAAATTTAGGTTGCCTGTATTTTAGATATCAATGGTGCCAATTTACTAATTTAAGGGTTTTATTTATCTGATAGTTCTTGTTTTTTACAGAATCTAACCTCTTTTCGATCTAACTCGAATTCGAGTTACACATACCAAATTTAGGCTGTCTGTATTTTAGATATCAATGGTGCCAAATTAGTATGTAATACCTAGCGTGGGCCTATTATACAAATTCAAACTCAAATTATACAAATGTTGACATTATTTTCTTCCCTCGTAAGTACAAGTAATAATTAGATCATAGCCAACATCAACTTGCATTTAATAATTTATTTTTCAAACCCGTTTCAATAACAAAGTCATCATCATCAGTGACTATAGCTAATATAATATATAAATTAGGGTATAACTAATTACAGTTTAAATTTATTAATATAGTGTATTTATTAATACAGTTTAGATTTAACAGTTATTATTAAATTTATTAATATAGTATTAATATAATTTATTAATTATAATTTAAATTTAAATTCTAAATTTTCAGTTCCTAATATATTTGAAGACAGGGTTCACAATCAAACGGACCCGTCACTCACACAGACGTAGAGGATTAGTGTTTTTATTGCTCCCGGTCGGCCTGCCTGAAAGACTCGCCTAAGGTCCCTTTAAAATTAGTTTCTTTTTTAATCCGTTCTATTAGTTCACACTATTCTTATATATATATATATATATATATATATATATATATATATATATATATATTATCGTTAATAAAATACTTTTTATCCATCCACAAACTTGCTTAAGTTTTTTCAAATATTAATTCATTACTTATTACACTTTTGCTCCCAACACTTATTAAGTAATAATGCAAGTAAAAACTTGCTTATCAACCACTTATTAAGTAATTAACAACTAGCTCGTCATGAACATCAACAAGATTTCGATAATTAATCATTATTTAAATTTAATGAATTAATTTTCGTTTAAAAAAAATCTGTGGGAGGAAAACTTTTCACAAAATGGGCTGTGTATGCAATTACTCTGTTCCATATTGTTTAAAATAATTAATAAAATATGATTTCATAGAACAGCTGATTTTATATTATAGGTTATGTGGTAAAACAGCTGTTTCAACCCATAGGTCTTGTTACATTTATTTATGTTAAATGTAATTATTTAATAAAAAAATAACTAAAATAAAAAAATGTTTGACCAAAGTAGGAATTGACTTAATATTTTTGTTTACATTACTTGTTTTGCTCAAATTAGTATATAATAAAATCTATTATGAAATTCTACAAGTTTATGAAAATAACATCATGGAAAACGCAACTAAAGTGATTCCAAATTGCATATATTTTAAATAGACCGTTTAGAAAATATCCATGGTTTTACGTATTAACTCGACTTTCTAGCTGACTAACACTATTTTCTAACTCCGAATGAGTAAAGCTATCCCGGTTTGATTTTACAAAAATATATACATGTCTAAGCGTAGTATATGTTGAGACGTGCATAAAGGTTTCTTGTTACGAGAAACAACGAACAGTTAGCTGTAAGCAGAAGTGATTTCATTTCGGCGTTACATGGTTGCTGAGGTCACATAAGGAACGCGTGACGAACTACGTCACAGTATGAGTCACCGCCGCGAAGCACTCGCTAACCAGAACCCTAGCTTATCGGCGGAGTTCTATTAACTATTGGACGAGGAAAAACTTTAATGATTGAGGTCGAGCTAAATACACTCACGATAAGCGTTTTCTGCGCCTGCCTTATCAGAACTTAATTAGTGAAGCACGTGGAAGGTGCCGTGATGCGTACATAGTAAGGCGTTTCTATGTTCCTTGATGAATTAGATTATACTTCCCATTAACCATTTCTGGATAGAGAAACTTATTCACCATAGTTTAGAACGTGGAAGGTGTCGTGATGCGTACATAGTAAGGCGTTTCTATGTTCCGTGATGAATTAGATTCTACTTCCCATTAACCATTTCCTGATAGAGAAACTTATTCACCATAGTTTAGAACGTGGAAGGTGTCGTGATGCGTACATAGTAAGGCGTTTCTATGTTCCGTGATGAATTAGATTCTACTTCCCATTAACCATTTCCTGATAGAGAAACTTATTCACCATAGTTTAGAACGTGGAAGGTGTCGTGATGCGTACATAGTAAGGCGTTTCTATGTTCCGTGATGAATTAGATTCTACTTCCCATTAACCATTTCCTGATAGAGAAACTTATTCACCATAGTTTAGAACGTGGAAGGTGTCGTGATGCGTACATAGTAAGGCGTTTCTATGTTCCGTGATGAATTAGATTCTACTTCCCATTAACCATTTCCTGATAGAGAAACTTATTCACCATAGTTTAGAACGTGGAAGGTGTCGTGATGCGTACATAGTAAGGCGTTTCTATGTTCCGTGATGAATTAGATTCTACTTCCCATTAACCATTTCCTGATAGAGAAACTTATTCACCATAGTTTAGAATAGTGAATGCTATAACCCATAATTTTCCTTATTCCCAGTATCAACGAGGGGATCGTATGTTCTCCCTGTAGCCCTTAACTAAATCCGTTCTGTTCTTTTTTTTAGGGAGTGTGGGTAGAGGTTAGGTATACTCCACCTGCACAAGTGATGCCCAGATCGCCTTTATGATTTCTCCTGGGAGGTTTATGTTCCGGTCTTATTATGCTCACAATATTTTCCTTTCTATCGCCTTCTTTCTGACTATACAATGTCCTCCTCTATTGTACAATGTCCTACTATATTGTGCAACGTTCTACTCTACTGTGAACTGTCCTCCTCTATTGTGCAATGTCCTACTATATTGTGCAACGTTCTACTCTACTGTGAACTGTCCTCCTCTATTGTACAATGTCCTACTATATTGTGCAACGTTCTACTCTACTGTAAACTGTCCTCCTCTATTGTACAATGTCCTACTATATTATGCAACGTTCTACTCTACTGTGAACTGTCCTCCTCTATTGTACAATGTCCTACTATATTGTGCAACGTTCTACTCTACTGTAAACTGTCCTCCTCTATTGTACAATGTCCTACTATATTGTGCAACGTTCTACTCTACTGTGAACTGTCCTCCTCTATTGTACAATGTCCTACTATATTGTGCAACTTTCTACTCTACTGTAAACTGTCCTCCTCTATTGTACAATGTCCTACTATATTGTGCAACGTTCTATTCTACTGTGAACTGTCCTCCTCTATTGTAAAATGACCAACTGTATTTTGCAATACCTTCTTCTATTGTAAAATTCCCTACTCTACTGTAATTATTCAACTTTATCGTGCAATATCCTGATCTATTGTGTAATGCCCTACTCTATTATATAATGTCCTACTATATTGTACAATGTCCTACTATATTGTGCAGCATCCTACTCTTTAGTATAATGGCCTGCTATATTGTGCAATATCCTGCTCTATTGTGTAATGGCCTACTCTTTTATATAATTTTCTACTATATTGTGCAATGTCCTACTCTATTGTATAATGGCCAGCTATATTGTGTAATGTTCTACTCCATTCTATAATGTCCTATTATATTGTGTAATGTCCTACTCTATTGTATAGTGTCCTGCCCTATTGTGTAATGTCCTACTCCATTCTATAATGTCCTGCTATATTGTGCAATGCCCTACTCTGTTGTATAATGACTTGCTATATTGTACAATATCCTGTTCTATTTTGTAATGTCCTACTATATTGTGCAAGTCTTATTCTATTTTATAATGTCCTACTATATCGTTCAATGCCTTACTATATTCTGCAATGTGCTACTCTACTGTAAAATGCCCTACTATACCGTGCAATGTCATGCTCTATTGTGTAATGTCTAACTATAATGTACAATGTTCTACTCTATTGTAAAACGCGCTACTACGAGTATATCTTGTAATGTCCTACTATATCGTCCAATATCGTACTATATTGTGCAATATTCTACTGTACTGTACTATATTTCCTACTCTATTGTGCAATGCCCCACACAGCGGCAGCCAAAAAGCATTATTTTTTCATCCGCAAAATCTCACTGTTTCTACGTCTATCGTAGGGTTCTCGGAATCATACTTCAACGATATACGTTCCAACGATGCTTTTTCCTCGTTGCATACAGGACAGTAACTCGATTCCGTAAGATTGAAGCTTTTGTTTCAAATTTGCCAATCCTGGCTCTAGCAGCAAATGTTTCCTAACCCCTTAATACCAGTTGGGAGGAGCGGGTTTACTTTGGAAGCTGACACTATCTCTGCTTCTAACTTCCATGCTCCATCTCGTGGTCCAACTTGCTAGTCTCTAGACAGCTTTAGTTTCTTAACCGTACGGTCCAGTTTTGGAATCAGAAGTCTATACTCTATGACGTTGCTGCTTATTAGGGCTGCATTTATACAGTTTCTTCAGTAGCAAATGATAACGCTTTCTAACTCAAAAAGTAGGTTGTAGCAGTTTTGGGAACCGACAAAAGTGAACACTTCTGTATATAATCATATTGAATGAATTTGCATTGAGAAAAACATTTAATTTTGCGTAATGAGAAATTATCTAAACATTTGCTATAAGACGCACCTATATACGGCCAGTAGCAACCTATATCCACCTTCATAACGCCTCTAGCAACCTATATCCACCTTCATACAGCCAGTAGCAACCTATATCCACCTTCATAACGCCTCTAGCAACCTATATTCACCTTCATAACGCCTCTAGCAACCTATATCCACCTTCATATGGCCAGTAGCAACCTATATCCACCTTCATAACGCCTCTAGCAACCTATATCCACCTTCATAACGCCTCTAGCAACCTACATCCACCTTCATAACGCCTCTAGCTACCTATATCCATCTTCATACGGTAGCAACCTATATCCACCTTCATAACGCCTCTAGCAACCTATATCCACCTTCATAACGCCTCTAGCAACCCATATCCACCTTCATAACGCCTCTAGCAACCTATATCCACCTTCATAACGCCTCTAGCAACCTATATCCACCTTCATAACGCCTCTAGCAACCTACATCCACCTTCATAACGCCTCTAGCTACCTATATCCATCTTCATACGGTAGCAACCTATATCCACCTTCATAACGCCTCTAGCAACCTATATCCACCTTCATAACGCCTCTAGCAACCTATATCCACCTTCATACGGCCAGTAGCAACCTATATCCACCTTCATACGGCCAGTAGCAACCTATATCCACCTTCATAACGCCTCTAGCAACCTATATCCACCTTCATAACGCCTCTAGCAACCTATATCACCTTCATAACGCCTCTAGCAACCTATATCCACCTTCATAACGCCTCTAGCAACCTATATCCACCTTCATAACGCCTCTAGCAACCTATATCCACCTTCATAACGCCTCTAGCAACCTATATCCACCTTCATAACGCCTCTAGCAACCTATATCCACCTTCATAACGCCTCTAGCAACCTATATCACCTTCATAACGCCTCTAGCAACCTATATCCACCTTCATAACGCCTCTAGCAACCTATATCCACCTTCATAACGCCTCTAGCAACCTATATCCACCTTCATAACGCCTCTAGCAACCTATATCCACCTTCATAACGCCTCTAGCAACCTATATCCACCTTCATACGGCCAGTAGCAACCTATATCCACCTTCATACGGCCAGTAGCAACCTATATCCACCTTCATAACGCCTCTAGCAACCTATATCCACCTTCATAACGCCTCTAGCAACCTATATCCACCTTCATAACGCCTCTAGCAACCTATATCCACCTTCATAACGCCTCTAGCAACCTATATCCACCTTCATAACGCCTCTAGCAACCTATATCCACCTTCATAACCTTCTACGAATGTATTCATTTCAAAAATAATATAAAAAATACCTAACTTACTATTGTTATATTGAATTATTTGTATTGAGACCCTTTAAAATTGAAATGAATTAATATATTTATCAACTGATAAAAACTATTTAATACTAACATTTTCCCTTAACAATATAGAATAGATAATGTAACATAACATACGTATTGAAACAGTTGTTTCACAACATAACGTGTAACATAAAATTATCTTATGTATGAAATCATATGTTATCATTTAATTCAGTTTGTGGTGGTTCATAGCGTAACGTGATGGAAAGTATACTGGCAAAAACATTATACGTTTATGCCCATTCTATGAGTTTTTGTAGACGTTTTCGTTTCCATTACGAGGGAAAACAAATGATGACTCAAGTTTCAGGAGAGAGCAACCGAAGGGTAGATTTCTAATCGAACATTAGTATGGTAAGCTTGAAGGCCAGACGGTTACTATAACTATAACCAATACATTAGTATAACTGTTATAAGGACAAACTCCATTATCCAGAACACTTGGACTTTATTAGCCATTAAAATATCTTTCGACAAAGTCGTCTTCTTTAATGACAACTGTGCGCCGTGCGTGAATATCAGAGAACAGCATTCATAGAATCAATATTTAAGCAAACTATTACAAAGGTCGGTCATAAGGCTCTGTCTGAATTATTTACAACTGTTATTTACGCACAATGTCCTCCTAGGCATTATGAAGAATGCATATCTAAAAATAAATATTTGCATAGTGCCAATCGTATTTAGAATTAAATTTGTTGATGCTTAATAATAATGACATTTTCAATACAAATGTTATTAAAATCGTTTTAGTTATGTTTTAAAACGTAATTTAAAAAATAATAATAATCACCATAAAATAATTTAAATTAGTAAATTTGTACATTAAAACTAAAACTATAATTATATATTTACGATCGGCTATATACATTTGTAGTGTGATCATGTCATTTAACCATACACGCACAGAGAGAGAGAGAGAGAGAGAGAGAGAGAGAGAGAGAGAGAGAGAGAGAGAGAGAGAGAGAGAGAGGAAGAGTCTATACATGCTATATGTTATGAGTACGTTTTTCTGCCTTTCCTAACATTAAAATATAATTTTTCTTTGAAATAACTCCATTCTCAAAACTCAGTACACAAAATAGTACTTTGAAGTGAATAATGTTAACGTTTTGAGAATGAACTTATTCCGAAACGCGTCAACAAAGAACAATATTTGTAATGTTAGGAAGGACAGAAAAATGTATCAAAATAAATACAAAATTCCTATGAGAAGTAAATATGATTTTATATAAATATATTATTATTTTTTTAGGGAATTAAAAGCAACCTTTAATTATGACGTAATATAAAGTTTTTTTAACTTATCAAGTGTTTATTTAAGAACAGACTGATGACGTATTAATGTACTCTTCTAATCTGCCGTCACAGTGATCTCAGATCACTCGTTCCACTACATTCCCATCCGTTCGGGACGTTTAACTGGTTCTGGAGGATCTCTAACCGTAGGCACTAGTCAGAGCGATCGTCTCGCCCCAGGGTCGGGTCGGTGATCCGTCTAGGCCTCGAGCTCCTATATACCACGTTTCGGGCATGACACTGGTCATCCGACCCAGGAGTCACGAATTTGAGATACAATTCTTGAAGGGAGAGATTTCATATGCTAGGCCTCTTTGTGCTGCACTGGGCGAAGTGTCTTTACCTAGGTGCCTTTTTTCTTGCTCCATCAATTTTTTACTCTCCAGTTTCCGCCACAATCACACTGGCATAGTGTTTTTATTTCATTGGTATAGAATATGATTTGTATTCGTTTAGTCAAGGTTGGGATGCGTTGCCGAAGTGGGGATGGAACTGGTGTGAAAGTAACAAGGTTGCTAGGAATATGCATCAGAAGCGCTATGACGTCATTTGTTCAAGTCTAAAGGATAATAGGAATTGTTTCTGTTAGGCATTAAATGCTATTCATATTTGTATGACAACCTTGACATTAATTCTACAGTAACATCTCAAGTTTATTATCATCTCGTATGACAGGATTTTGAATATATATTCCAATAACCTAAAAAGGATAAAATCCTTACCGTATGATATAGGGTAGGATTAACAATATCTGACATAGGGATGGTCGATCCAGCGACTTTAACCGAACGGTGACTTTAGTGACATAAGTACCGGTGACAAGGGATACTGAGACTGCTCTGTATGTGTCAGTTACAGGCAGGCACACACGCTGGTGAAATGATTCCACACCTCGCTTTTTTCCTTTTTAGAATGCTCATTTTATTTAAAAATAAACTACGAAATTAAGAACAAACTACCGATTGTGAAATAGCATCTACTGTACACAACACTGTCACTGTCTTGAAATCTGACACAAATCGACCACCCACATACGTCGTGAATGAGTAGAGCCAGTGACAGCGACAAATCAACCCATGACAGCCGTGGCAAAATATCAATAACTTCTCAGTCAAGACAGCGACATTTTGCCCAATCACAACGGTTACAACTCCTCTCTTTCAGTCAACGAGAGTGCACGATAATCGTCATTGTGAGCCGAGCGGTGAGAATAGAGCCAGTGACAGCGACAAATCAACCAATGACAGCTGTGGCAAAATATCAATAACTTCTCAGTCAAGACAGCGACATTTTGCCCAATCACAACTGTTACAACTCCTCTCTTTCAGTCAACGAGACTGCATGATAATCGTCACTGTGAGCCGAGCGGTGAGAATAGAGCCAATGACAGCGACAAATCAACCAATGACAGCCGTGGCAAAATATCAATAACTTCTCAGTCAAGACAGCGACATTTTGCCCAATCACAACGGTTACAACTCCTCTCTTTCAGTCAACGAGACTGCACGATAATCGTCACTGTGAGCCGAGCGGTGAGAATAGAGCCAATGACAGCGACAAATCAACCAATGACAGCCGTGGCAAAATATCAATAACTTCTCAGTCAAGACAGCGACATTTTGCCCAATCACAACGGTTACAACTCCCTCTCTTTCAGTCAACGAGACTGCATGATAATCGTCACTGTGAGCCGAGCGGTGAGAATAGAGCCAATGACAGCGACAAATCAACCAATGACAGCCGTGGCAAAATATCAATAACTTCTCAGTCAAGACAGCGACATTTTGCCCAATCACAACGGTTACAACTCCTCTCTTTCAGTCAACGAGACTGCACGATAATCGTCACTGTGAGCCGAGCGGTGAGAATAGAGCCAATGACAGCGACAAATCAACCAATGACAGCCGTGGCAAAATATCAATAACTTCTCAGTCAAGACAGCGACATTTTGCCCAATCACAACTGTTACAACTCCTCTCTTTCAGTCAACGAGAGTGCACGATAATCGTCATTGTGAGCCGAGCGGTGAGAATAGAGCCAGTGACAGCGACAAATCAACCAATGACAGACGGTGCATGCAGGCTTTTTGCCCAATCACAACAGAGGCCACTACCGATCGATCCAGTCTCACTGTAACTTGGCTTTTTCCATATTATCAGTGATAAGTCACAGTGACAGAAAATATCCGCCATCCATTTGAGAGGCTCAAACGTTTGTAGTGACGTGTGTGTTTTTTTTTGTACCGACTCTATTGAATATTCTAAAACGTATTCATCAACTATTTTATATTTTATACATATTTTTAAAATTATTGGTAAATTAGCGACAGTAATTTTAGAAAAGGCCATAACATATGGAGTAATTTTCTTACAGGAGTGTGAAATTATTATGAGATCCAGAATTTATTTCTTTACATAATCCTAATATTATTTAAAATCACAATAAAGAAACAAAATTCTTTATCTAATAATATTTTTTTCGTCAAAATGCGTGAAAAAGTAAAATTATACAATTGATATAAATAATATATAATTATCTACGTGAGACCTCTTTAAGCATATCTTTGAGAGGGTAATTGGATATAGTGATGTGTGTGCCAGTATTTCCGTAGTGACTGTTGGGTGTATTGTGTAGTTTGGCCTAAGTGCCTCTGTACTCGCGCCAACTCCGCGTCCAGCTGTGCGGACATGAAATTTCCCTCACTGAGAGATGAGTGAAGCTTTGTTTAATCTAGGCATAGTTGTTTCATTACATTTAGAGTATACAACTTCGCGGAAGGCCATTACCTAGCTCGTGATTAAAAATAAAGTAAAAAGTATAAACAATTGGATAAATGATTTTTGTTTTAAAGCTGGTAGCAATAAAAACTACAACGATGTAATATCATCATCAGTAGGGCTACATTCACTGTAGGCCTCTTAGCTGATGATGGTAACACAAGTAATCAAAACGTGTATGAGAATATAGTATTTATAATTGCGAGTTCGTGAACAGTTATTTATCTCTTTTAAAAAGCTTGCCAGTTTGGCCTCAATCATTAATAAAATACGTTTTATTCATCCGCTCAAGTTCATATACATTTTTTAAAAGTTGTAGTGGATGTCACTTGACGTAGAGTTTTATCAAATATTAATTCACTAATTTAATTTGATGAATTAATTAATTTTAGTTTTATATTCGAGGAAAACTTCACAAAATGGGCAAAGTAGTTATTTCTTTCCACTTAGAATAAGTAATAGCATATGATTTCATAAAGCAGCCTATTTTATGTCACAGTATATGAGGTAGCTTTTTTTAACGCATAGCTTATGTTACTTTATTTATAGTAATTAAAATTATTTAATAAAAAGTTTTAAAAAAAATTTTTTTTGAGCTGAGTAGGAATTGACTGAAAATCGTTTGTTTATACAGTACTACCTTTTTGTCGTGTAGAAGCCCCGTTGAATATTACTTATTGCGCTGGGTTTGTACGCTTTGTTTAATGGCAAATCGGGAAGAATTTGCTTCGGAATAAAGAATTGTAAACTACCTATAACATAAGTTTACAGTAAATTTTTAGTATTAAAATTGAAACAAATATTCATTCCCATCTACAAACATCATAATGCTCTTGCTTTTAGACAGTTTATGTCGCTTTATGTATTTGTGGTCAAATAAAATTTATGCTTTTGGCATTCGGCTCTGATTTCCGCAACTCTATCAAAGGCTGTTTCGCCACTCGTCGAAACGTTTGTAACTTTTATAAAAATTGTTTTCAATCGTTTACATAGTTTTCTATTTCATGCGCAACTAGAAAATATGGCCACATTAACTAATCTGTCGTTAACATAGTTTTGTAGTTTGATTTAAAACAGAATAAGATTCTGCGTAGGTGAAATCGACCAGATGGAGTGAGGATTACAGCCGTTTGAGCTAATAGGAAATTCACATCTTGCTGCGTGGGTGAGCCTTGTCGCCAATTCGACGTTAAATTTCCGTTCGTCGCTCAGTTTCATTGTAGCTGTGGTGGAGTGATTTACTAGTGTAGCTTCTGCAACTACAGTCGCTGACAGTAGCTGGTTGACTGCCAATGCGTTGGAACTGATAACATCGCATCCCTACTCTGCCACTGACCCATTCCTATTCTACTTTAAATCAAAGTATAGCTGGGTTATGATCCTTGTATCCATGTTTAAAAGCAATACTTGTACGTCCCAACAATTTAAAGGAGCTGTATTAGTTCCGAATGTGAAGGAATGAGCATTGGAGTTTTTTTGAAAAATAAACTGTAAATGTTTCCTTTGAACAAGTAGCCTTTGGAGTAGCTCTTTAAACGTAGAGGTATTTCGTTGTAAAATATAATTATTAGTAAGTAGTTTCTATGGTTCTGTAGCAAGACGGTGATAGGAGAGGGACAGGACGCAGTTGCGTCATGTATTACTGTAGTGTGACGCGAAAGAGTTAACTTTTTATTGAGTTACATTTAATGAAAAAATAAGCCCACGCAAACCATGAGTCTCCCCGCGCAGTCACATGCGAGGATACTTTTCGCGCTGAAGTTCTCAGTGTTTTAGGGTCTGCGAACCCTCACTTTATCACAATGACATGAGACCGCATCCCCTTACAATTTATTCAATTTGTTTTATTAGTTCACTCTCTCCTTATACATATCTTGTACAAATTCGCAATCGTTAATAAAATATGTTTGTATTATTCTAGACATCTTGAAATAGTTTTTTTAACTTTAGTGAATGACACTTGATTCAAATTTTAATTCGTTAATTAAATTTTAAAAAGTTTATGTCTCGCTCGAATTCGAACTGAATGACTCCATGTTTGAAATCCAGTACTGAGCCAAATTCCCTATAAAAAAAATCAGTTACATAAAGATGTAAATGAAATTTTAAAAGAAAGATTCCTTGCTATAATTAAGCATTATAAGATCTGTATAGAATGAGAAATTATAGACCACCATCCGCTTCATAAATTACAAACTAAAATAAAGGGAAGCGAACTAAATAGTAACAAACAAAAATAATAGTCCAATACCATTTACTGTAAAGAGAATAAAATGGGAAATTTCAAGGAAATTCCTTTTATATTTTCCCACCTAATATTGTGATTTTGTCATATGAATATACATATTTATATTATTTGCAATTATAAATTGAAAAGTAACTAAAATATTTTTTTGTTTTACTCAAGGAGGAATTGATTATTTTTTTATATTATATTACTTTTTTTTAGTCGAATTGCAGTGTGAATGGGAAACTGAAGCCGAATTTAGGTCAATTAAATTTCAGATAATTTTATTTAACTTTTATTATAAATATATATGTAATATAGTGTGTGTGTGTGTGTGTGTGCGTGCGTGCGCGCGCACGTTACCTTTATATATAAAATTTTCCAAAATGTAATAAATGCAGTATTAAATATCTCTCTCGCGGGTCGTTGTTTTGAGATTTTCTATAAAGAAAATTGGTGAAAAACTTGATTAAATTTGTATAAGTGCAATGAATTTCTTTATATAATGGTTTAGTAAGTTATAGAAATTTCTGTTGGCTGAATATAATCTAATAAAGTTTGTACTTATTCACCGGTTGCTGGACATTACCTTCCTCACTTCACTTTTGCACAATAATTAACTTAGTCTCCCCTTTCTCTTTAATATCGGCTTAATGAATTACTCGTCGCATTTTATCAATTCCTTATATAATTACTGTATTATACTATATTTATTACTATTTTAACGGTTTCTGTTTTACGTACATTATACGTATATTATTAAAGATAACATTTTTAACAACATTTTTTAAAGTATGACACATAAATTATTTACGAATCTTTCCCCGGTGCGGTTGCCATATTGACCATATCCTTTTTTTCTGTCTGTAGTAAATCACATTTCATTATTTCACAGCACAAGTCTTCTCGCCTTTGATTATTCAATATAACATTAAAATAGCCTAGCGCACCATTAAATAAATTGTATATCCTTCAAACTGCAGGTACAATACGATGATTGTGTGGTTGTAATAAATTACCGTCTATGCAGATTGTTCCATTCCTCCCCTCCTGCAGTTCTTAAACGTAAGCCGCACATTTGTCACTGTCCCGGCTACACCACTTTCCGATCCTTCTTTAAGCAACGGCAGATTTATCTTGCGCTCCTTGTCACAGACAAGGTTCATCCTGAGGACGGACTTTGTGTGTTCATCGTTCTATGTGAAGTGAAAGGTCTCCTACTCCAAAATTAATTGATTTTAGTTTTATATAGGTAACAAATTTTCACAAAAGGGGCTAGTTATGCAATATAGGTATATCGTCCCATTTGGCTTTAGTAAGTGATAACAAATGATTTTATGTTATAGGTTATGTGGTAGAGCAGCAGTTTTAACGCATAGGTTATGTTACTTTTTGTATATTAATTTTAATCATTTAATTTGAAGTAACTATAATGCAATTTTTCTTTGATGACGTAAGTAAGATTTGACTTTAAAAGTTTGTTTTAAATGTTTAACTTAGTGGTCAAATATAACTGCAGGTTGTGCAATACCACAAAATTGTAAAATGTTAATTACCATTCCCTTGTGGTAAAACGTTTTGCATATGTAATTGGTAAGCCTAAGATTACCGTAACCTACCATTACATTATAACAGCTGTTGTATGACGTTAAAAGTATCACATAACTTATTTAAACTTAACGGTATTTCGGAATATATAGTGCAGTGCCAATGAAATATGCAATTTAAACATAACCTCCAAATACCCTCCGCTTAACTTCGTCGAGACTAAATCACTTTCCTAGATCTTCTGAACAACATGTGCAATACGAAGATACGATGCTTTTAATCGGACTGAATACGTTTCCCCTATTAATAAAGTTTCAGACATCCTTAAAAAGGTTTTGAATTTAATAATGTGTACGAGCCGAGATCTGAGAGGGCGTGTTGTTTTCACTTAATGGCAATCTGAACGGTTATATGGATGGAAAATAACATTTATTTTTTAAACAATATGAATTTTCAAAGGACCGGTGACCAGTCAAGTCCTCAGTAAAGTCGAAAGACTTACATACAGATAAAATGGTGACACCAATCCCCCGCCTCGGGCCTGACGGGTGTCACGGGTTTGAGGTTGGATTGGTGATGGCCAATATCATTAACTGGACTGTAGATTCCCAAACGTTATGGCTAAAGTTGTGTTTATGGCAAGGGAGATAAGAGCCGAGAGGCTAGGTGCTCCCTTGTTACACTATTCCGTTTCAACCTCTTTTATTTCTTCTACTATTTCACAAAGCACAACCACACTATCAAGAATTTCTTAAAAGTCACGACCTCCCAAATCAGGGCCACTTCTAGCTCTGTAAGATGAGGCGTTTTGATCTAGTCAAATTCTTTTGTGATCATCGATCATTTCGATCTTTTACCCTCGATAAATCTTGGTGGACATCGTGGAAGAGAAGACAGAAAATAGAGATCTCTGTACTGTACCTCTTTATGGCGGTCAAAGCTAAGAGATTTACGAGAAAGCCGATAAACTTCATGAATAGAAAGGTCAAGGGAAGGACGATCAGTATAGCTATCGCAAGAGGAAGGATATTGGCTAGATAATCATCTACTGGTGGACATCGAGGAAGGGGAGGCAGAAAATAGAGTCCATTAGAGCGTATAGGGTGGTAGAAGATAAGTTGGTTTTATGGGAAATAAAATTAACGAAGGTAAAAAAT
This sequence comes from Prosapia bicincta, assembly GCA_036971475.1. Taxonomy (NCBI): domain Eukaryota; kingdom Metazoa; phylum Arthropoda; class Insecta; order Hemiptera; family Cercopidae; genus Prosapia; species Prosapia bicincta. Next base: position 801,063 of record JBAIZL010000033.1, on the reverse strand, counting down.
AGTTTTGGGTTTCTAAAAGGAGAGGTTGTGCTGATGAGCATTCCAAAAGGTAGAAATGTTCATAGTCTATCAAATGATAAATATAAAGTAGATGAGTTGTGCGAGAGAAACAAAGTGTAAGTGCAGTGAAAGGGGATCAAACTGGCATGTTTGAAAATACGAATTTGCTGAGTGACACCCTGTCTAGTCTCCATGAATGGAAGAATGTTCACAGTATATTATATGATAAAGGACAAACACTTTCCTGTTCTAACGGAAGCCAGAGAACAAGATAGTTTTGAGGAAGTCGAACGTACAGGTAATTGCCCGCTCTAGGATGGACATTTAACCGTCACAGATATTTACCACTTTCGTATTTGACATTTGAATGTACTAAAGAAGAGGTTAACGATTAGATTTATTTGAAAGTAAAACATTTGCCGGTTTTTCACCAGGTAATTGGCTCTGGTGTACGTCGGTTGACTACCTAATTACGTGTAAGATCTAATTAAAAATCACTGCACGCTCGCTTCCTTAAAAACCCGACTGGTTATAAAAATATTCAGTCCCAGAATCGGCGATTAATTTAACGTTTGTGCATTAATAAAGTTGCATTTGTAAAAAAATATAGCGAGCGTGTGAACAAGCCAATTAGGCTTTGCTTATTTTCAATATCTTATTACTTTTACCTTATCCTGAACTCTAGACACAAACAGCACGGATTACTATAATGCAGTGGTCTTTTTAATACTGTATTGTTTAATTAGCTTTGCTTAGTTTTTCCAATAAATTATAAGGAAAAGACGTGGTCTTTTCACTACATTCTGTGTTGTTTAATCAGCCTTGCTTAGTATTTGCAATAATTAATAAAAGAAAGAAAGACGTGGTATTTTCAATACAATCTGTGTTGTTTAATCAGCCTTGCTTAGTATTTCCAATAATTAATAAGGGAGAGACGTGGTCTTTTCAATACAATCTGTGTTGTTTCATCAGCCTTGCTTAGTATTTGCAATAATTAATAAAGGAAAGACGTGGTCATTTCAATATAATCTGTGTTGTTTAATTAATCTCGTTTCGTATTTGCAATAATGGACAAGGGGAAAACGTGGCCTTTTAATACAAACTGTGTTGTTTAATTAATATTGTTTCGTATTTGCAATAAAGGACAAGGGAAAACGTGGTCTTTCAATACAAACTGTGTTGTTTAATCAATATTTTTGTTTCGTATTTGCAATAATGGACAAGAGGAAAAAGTGGTCTTTTAATACAAACTGCGTTGTTTAATCAATCGTGTTTCGTGTTTGCAATAATGGACAAGGGAAAAACGTGGTCTTTTAATACAAACTGTGCTGCTTAATCAATCTTGTTACGTATTTGCAATAACGGACAAGGGGAAAACGTGATCTTTTTAAATACAAACTGTGTTGTTTAATCAATCTTGTTTCGTATTTGCAATAATGGACAAGGGAAAAACGTGACTTTTTTGCAATACAAATGCATGGGTTTATTTCAATCATGTTTCGTGTTTGCAATGAAATTGAACGAGAAGAAAATTATAGCGTGTTTGTGAACACGATAGTTGATATTTATTTATATTTTTGCGTTTACATTATCTTGAACGGATCGAGCTAAATACTGATGTTTGCATGTAATGAAGTTTTACTTTTATTATCTGTATTTGTATACTTTATTACTTTTATCTATAGATTTTCTTTAAATTGTCTAGATTTTCAGCGATAATAAAATACGCTGGCTGAATCAAATAGATTTGTTGTTGTTTTAAGGTAGAAATATTATCGCCCACGAAGAATAACAAGTAGGGTGATATAAACAAAAACATTTAAGGTAAATTCCTACCTGTCGTTTTTATTAAATAATTACAACTATTATAAATAAAGTAGGATAACCTATAATAAAATCAGCTGTTTTATAATATCATATGTTGTCACAAATTTTAAGCAAAATGGGAGAAAATAATTATATTGCATACCTTGCTCCTTTTGTGAAATGTTTTTCTCCGACTGAAAACTATAATTAATTCATTAAATTAATTAAAGAATAATATTTTTTTAAACTGTATTAACATCAAGTATCATCCACTACAAGTTTTAAAAAAAATGTATTTGAACTTGAGTAGATGAATGATAAGTATTTGTTAACGATTGATAATGTGAACTATATATAGGAGTGTATGAACTATTATGAGTTGAAGAAGGGAACACGAATAAAGATAGGTGAATATGATAAGAACAAAAACCGCCTGTAGGGATTGTAGGACGTTATGGCGCATTGTCGCCTTATGCGGGTCATAAAGAGGTTTACTAGTTATACACCTTGTGACAAATTATAAGGAAAGGTCCTGGGGATAGGGCAAAATGATTGCATGGGGAAGGACGCTTAGCCGAACTGGATTCCAACGGAAGGAGGCGGATATATGAACACCTCTCACTTGATGAAAGACAGCAAACTTCTAAATTGCATTACTTATGATAGATCGTCATGAAGCAAGAGGCTTACTGGGCGAACAGTTAAGTATCCCATTTATAAGTATATAAAAATAAAATAGAAGTGTAGTATATTTTCAACAATACAGTGTACCACTTCGATCACTAACATTTGGTATATACATTTTTTTTTACATTGTTTTATTTAGAATGAAAAGACGGTTGTTCGTCTTCTGTCCGCTTAAAGCTCTAACGGCAACGAAACCTCCCGCGCAAATAGCTAACGGAAAGTCACCCATCCAAATGTCCCGGCGGTTCAATAACGCACGTCGCTTAAAGCGCTAGTGGCAACTATTCTCATTGCACTTGCGGGGAATAAACCTCCTGCGCAGATAGCTTTGGCGGTCACCCATTAAAATGTCCCGGCGGTTCAATAACGCACGTCGCTTTAAAGCTCTGGTGGGAACGGAACCTCTTGCACTGGCGGTGAAGAAACTTCCTGCTCAGATAGCTCTGGCGCTCACCCATTAAAATGTCCCAGCGGTTCAATAACGCACGTCGCTTTAAAGCTCTGGTGGCAACGAAACTCCTTGCACTGGCGGTGAAGAATCCTCCTGCGCAGATAGCTTTGGCGCTCACCCATTAAAATGTCCCAGCGGTTCAATAACGCACGTCGCTTTAAAGCTCTGGTGGCAACGGAACCTCTTGCACTGGCGGTGAAGAAACTTCCTGCTCAGATAGCTTTGGCGGTCACACATTCAAATGTCCCGGCGGTTCAATAACGCACGTCGCTTAAAGCGCTAGTGGCAACTATTCTCCTTGCACTGGCGGGGAATAAACCTCCTGCGCAGATAGCTTTGGCGGTACCCCATTCAAATGTCCCGGCGGTACAGTAACGCACATAGCTTAAAGCTCTGGTGGCAAAGGATCTCCTTGCACTGACGGCGAAGCCACCGCCTGCGCAGGTAGCTCTCTCTGCCTGTCACCCGGTATATTCGGTAACGCATCTCGTTAACATCTCTGGCGGCAACAGAACCTCCTGCGCTGATAGCTCTGCCTGTCACCCGTTAAAATGCCCCGGCGTGGTGGTAAAAGGTTTAAATAAATAAATTTTCTCTTTAAATAAGTGACTACTGTTATATACCGACGTATTTTCTGTCAGGACGATCGGAATTGAAAAGCCTTAGTGAAATCACAAACGTCGAAGAAGCAGAATCGTGTCTGTTTACAGTACTGAATTAAAGATAGGTATAATCAACCAGCACTAAGCTCGATTGTGTTATCGCCTGAAGGATTGTGATAACATTATGCTGTTAGGCTTAGCGCTTGTTATCGCCTTTAGGTAGGTCTAAATGAAATTTTATCTCGCCAGTTTTATATGATTAGCCTTCGCTGTGTTGAAACCTTAAAAAGGTATTCGCATTTAATAAAGAAGCTGTCATACTTGATCAATTATAACTGCTTTGTTGTTTTACAAATATAAAGGATGGAATATACAAATATAAAGAATATGTAAGTATAAAGAAGTGTAGAAATTTAAAGACGAATTAAGAGTATGTTATTTTAAAGAAGAGCAACAGAAATATTGAAACGAATAAAGAATATATAGGCCTAATTATAAAGATGGTCAACACAGAAATGATGATAGGTAAGGAGCATATAAATATAAAAACAACAGAATTATAAAGATGGAATAATAGTAGTGTACATAAATATAAAGAATAAAGAAGAGCAGAAATTTGAAGATGCATTAAGAATATATAATTATAAAGAAGAGCAACCGAAATATTAAGATGAATAAAGAATAGATAGGCCTAAATATTAAGATGGGCAAAAGAAATATAATGTTAGGAAAGGAGAATATATATATATATATATATATATATATATATATAAAGAAGAGCAACAGAAACATAAAGATGGGTTGAGAGTATATAAATATAAGAAGAGCAACAGAAACATAAAGATGGATTAAGAGTATATAAATATAAAGAAGAGCAACAGAAAAATAAAGATGGATTAAGAGTATATAAATATAAGAAGAGCAACAGAAACATAATAATGGGTTAAGAGTATGTAAATATAAGAAGAGCAACAGAAACATAAAGATGGATTAAGAGTATATAAATATAAAGAAGAGCAACAGAAAAATAAAGATGGATTAAGAGTATATAAATATAAGAAGAGCAACAGAAACATAATAATGGGTTAAGAGTATGTAAATATAAGAAGAGCAACAGAAAAATAAAGATGGATTAAGAGTATATAAATATAAAGAAGAGCAACAGAAAAATAAAGATGGATTAAGAGTATATAAATATAAGAAGAGCAACAGAAACATAATGGGTTAAGAGTATGTAAATATAAGAAGAGCAACAGAAACATAAAGATAGATTAAGAGTATATAAATATAAGAAGAGCAACAGAAAAATAAAGATGGATTAAGAGTATATAAATATAAAGAAGAGCAACAGAAAAATAAAGATGGATTAAGAGTATATAAATATAAGAAGAGCAACAGAAACATAATAATGGGTTAAGAGTATGTAAATATAAGAAGAGCAACAGAAAAATAAAGATGGATTAAGAGTATATAAATATAAAGAAGAGCAACAGAAAAATAAAGATGGATTAAGAGTATATAAATATAAGAAGAGCAACAGAAACATAAAGATGGATTAAGAGTATATAAATATAAGAAGAGCAACAGAAACATAAAGATGGATTAAGAGTATATAAATATAAGAAGAGCAACAGAAACATAAAGATGGATTAAGAGTATATAAATATAAGAAGAGCAACAGAAACATAAAGATGGATTAAGAGTATATAAATATAAGAAGAGCAACAGAAACATAAAGATGGATTAAGAGTATATAAATATAAGAAGAGCAACAGAAACATAAAGATGGATTAAGAGTATATAAATATAAGAAGAGCAACAGAAACATAAAGATGGATTAAGAGTATATAAATATAAGAAGAGCAACAGAAACATAAAGATGGATTAAGAGTATATAAATATAAGAAGAGCAACAGAAACATAAAGATGGATTAAGAGTATATAAATATAAGAAGAGCAACAGAAACATAAAGATGGATTAAGAGTATATAAATATAAGAAGAGCAACAGAAACATAAAGATGGATTAAGAGTATATAAATATAAGAAGAGCAACAGAAACATAAAGATGGATTAAGAGTATATAAATATAAGAAGAGCAACAGAAACATAAAGATGGATTAAGAGTATATAAATATAAAGAAGAGCAACAGAAACATAAAGATGGATTAAGAGTATATAAATATAAGAAGAGCAACAGAAACATAAAGATGGATTAAGAGTATATAAATATAAGAAGAGCAACAGAAACATAAAGATTTATTAAGAGTATATAAATATAAGAAGAGCAACAGAAACATAAAGATGGATTAAGAGTATATAAATATAAGAAGAGCAACAGAAACATAAAGATTTATTAAGAGTATATAAATATAAGAAGAGCAACAGAAACATAAAGATGGATTAAGAGTATATAAATATAAGAAGAGCAACAGAAACATAAAGATTTATTAAGAGTATATAAATATAAGAAGAGCAACAGAAACATAAAGATGGATTAAGAGTATATAAATATAAGAAGAGCAACAGAAACATAAAGATGGATTAAGAGTATATAAATATAAGAAGAGCAACAGAAACATAAAGATGGATTAAGAGTATATAAATATAAGAAGAGCAACAGAAACATAAAGATGGATTAAGAGTATATAAATATAAGAAGAGCAACAGAAACATAAAGATGGATTAAGAGTATATAAATATAAGAAGAGCAACAGAAACATAAAGATGGATTAAGAGTATATAAATATAAGAAGAGCAACAGAAACATAAAGATGGATTAAGAGTATATAAATATAAGAAGAGCAACAGAAACATAAAGATGGATTAAGAGTATATAAATATAAGAAGAGCAACAGAAACATAAAGATGGATTAAGAGTATATAAATATAAGAAGAGCAACAGAAACATAAAGATGGATTAAGAGTATATAAATATAAGAAGAGCAACAGAAACATAAAGATGGATTAAGAGTATATAAATATAAGAAGAGCAACAGAAACATAAAGATGGATTAAGAGTATATAAATATAAGAAGAGCAACAGAAACATAAAGATGGATTAAGAGTATATAAATATAAGAAGAGCAACAGAAACATAAAGATTTATTAAGAGTATATAAATATAAGAAGAGCAACAGAAACATAAAGATGGATTAAGAGTATATAAATATAAGAAGAGCAACAGAAACATAAAGATTTATTAAGAGTATATAAATATAAGAAGAGCAACAGAAACATAAAGATGGATTAAGAGTATATAAATATAAGAAGAGCAACAGAAACATAAAGATGGATTAAGAGTATATAAATATAAAGAAGAGCAACAGAAACATAAAGATGGATTAAGAGTATATAAATATAAGAAGAGCAACAGAAACATAAAGATGGATTAAGAGTATATAAATATAAGAAGAGCAACAGAAACATAAAGATGGATTAAGAGTATATAAATATAAAGAAGAGCAACAGAAACGTAAAGATGGATTAAGAGTATATAAATATAAGAAGAGCAACAGAAACATAAAGATGGATTAAGAGTATATAAATATAAGAAGAGCAACAGAAACATAAAGATGGATTAAGAGTATATAAATATAAGAAGAGCAACAGAAACATAAAGATTTATTAAGAGTATATAAATATAAGAAGAGCAACAGAAACATAAAGATGGATTAAGAGTATATAAATATAAGAAGAGCAACAGAAACATAAAGATGGATTAAGAGTATATAAATATAAGAAGAGCAACAGAAACATAAAGATGGATTAAGAGTATATAAATATAAGAAGAGCAACAGAAACATAAAGATGGATTAAGAGTATATAAATATAAGAAGAGCAACAGAAACATAAAGATGGATTAAGAGTATATAAATATAAAGAAGAGCAACAGAAACGTAAAGATTGATTAAGAGTATAAAAATATAAGAAGAGCAACAGAAACATAAAGATGGATTTACGAGTATATAAATATAAGAAGAGCAACAGAAACATAAAAATGGGTTAAGAGTATGTAAATATAAGAAGAGCAACAGAAACATAAAGATAGATTAAGAGTATATAAATATAAAGAAGAGCAAGAGAAAAATAAAGATGGATTAAGAGTATATAAATATAAGAAGAGCAACAGAAACATAAAGATGGATTAAGAGTATATAAATATAAGAAGAGCAACAGAAACATAAAGCTGGATTAAGAGTATATAAATATAAGAAGAGCAACAGAAACATAAAGATGGATTAAGAGTATATAAATATAAGAAGAGCAACAGAAACATAAAGATGGATTAAGAGTATATAAATATAAGAAGAGCAACAGAAACATAAAGATGGATTAAGAGTATATAAATATAAGAAGAGCAACAGAAACATAAAGATGGATTAAGAGTATATAAATATAAGAAGAGCAACAGAAACATAAAGATGGATTAAGAGTATATAAATATAAGAAGAGCAACAGAAACATAAAGATGGATTAAGAGTATATAAATATAAGAAGAGCAACAGAAACATAAAGATGGATTAAGAGTATATAAATATAAGAAGAGCAACAGAAACGTAAAGATGGATTAAGAGTATATAAATATAAAGAAGAGCAACAGAAACGTAAAGATGGATTAAGAGTATATAAATATAAGAAGAGCAACAGAAACATAAAGATGGATTAAGAGTATATAAATATAAGAAGAGCAACAGAAACATAAAGATGGATTAAGAGTATATAAATATAAGAAGAGCAACAGAAACATAAAGATTTATTAAGAGTATATAAATATAAGAAGAGCAACAGAAACATAAAGATGGATTAAGAGTATATAAATATAAGAAGAGCAACAGAAACATAAAGATGGATTAAGAGTATATAAATATAAGAAGAGCAACAGAAACATAAAGATGGATTAAGAGTATATAAATATAAGAAGAGCAACAGAAACATAAAGATGGATTAAGAGTATATAAATATAAGAAGAGCAACAGAAACATAAAGATGGATTAAGAGTATATAAATATAAAGAAGAGCAACAGAAACGTAAAGATTGATTAAGAGTATATAAATATAAGAAGAGCAACAGAAACATAAAGATGGATTAAGAGTATATAAATATAAGAAGAGCAACAGAAACATAAAGATGGATTAAGAGTATATAAATATAAGAAGAGCAACAGAAACATAAAGATGGATTAAGAGTATATAAATATAAGAAGAGCAACAGAAACATAAAGATGGATTAAGAGTATATAAATATAAGAAGAGCAACAGAAACATAAAGATGGATTAAGAGTATATAAATATAAGAAGAGCAACAGAAACATAAAGATGGATTAAGAGTATATAAATATAAGAAGAGCAACAGAAACATAAAGATGGATTAAGAGTATATAAATATAAGAAGAGCAACAGAAAAATAAAGATGGATTTACGAGTATATAAATATAAGAAGAGCAACAGAAACACAAAGATGGGTTAAGATTATATAAATAAATAAAAGAGCAACAAAAATATAAGATGAATAAAGAATATTTAGGCCTAAATATCAAGATGGGCAAAAGAAATATAATGATAGGTAAGAAATATAAATATAAAAAAGAGCAACAGAAACATAAAAATGTGTTGAGAGTATATAAATATAAAGAGGAACAACATAAATATAAAGATAGATAAGAAGTATGTAAATATTAAAAAAAGACAGAATTATAAAGGTGGATTAAGAGTATATAAATATAAGAAGAGCAACAGAAACAAAAAATGTGTTGAGAGTATATAAATATAAAGAGGAACAACATAAATATAAAGATAGATAAGAAGTATGTAAATATTAAAAAAAGACAGAATTATAAAGGTGGATTAAGAGTATATAAATATAAGAAGAGCAACAGAAACAAAAAATGTGTTGAGAGTATATAAATATAAAGAGGAACAACATAAATATAAAGATAGATAAGAAGTATGTAAATATTAAAAAAAGACAGAATTATAAAGGTGGATTAAGAGTATATAAATATAAGAAGAGCAACAGAAACAAAAAATGTGTTGAGAGTATATAAATATAAAGAGGAACAACATAAATATAAAGATAGATAAGAAGTATGTAAATATTAAAAAAAGACAGAATTATAAAGGTGGATTAAGAGTATATAAATATAAGAAGAGCAACAGAAACAAAAAATGTGTTGAGAGTATATAAATATAAAGAGGAACAACATAAATATAAAGATAGATAAGAAGTATGTAAATATTAAAAAAAGACAGAATTATAAAGGTGGATTAAGAGTATATAAATATAAAGATGGACGAAACGTATATAAAGAAGATCGATCGATTGAAATAAGGAGTGATATGGTGAATATTATTGGTGTTTTTTCTGTCCAGACATAATCCTTTTACTAAGAAAGGACTGACGTTCCTCACGCAAAGTACTACGAGAACCTTGTAGCTTCCATAACTCTATGTCCATTCTACCATATTTCCGCGAAATCTCTCTTTTTATCGCAGTTCATTGCATGTCTTCTGATAAGCGAATCTCTTACGGCAGGGTTATTTTTCTGTATATCTGGAGTGTACTTTAAAACACTATAGTATAGCATATCGTCATGTTCCACAAAACTATAAGTACAATCTGTACAAAAAGTGTTCTTTAAATCCCACCGCTTTGGGTGTTTTCCTTTTCGCATATGCTATTGAAACATACATTCTATAAGATGTGTCATGTATATACATATTTATATTAATTATGCTTATAAAATAAAAAGTAACTCAAATAAAATTTGTCTTTGTTGACCTCAGTAAGAATTGACTTAAGAAAACCTTTTTCTACATTACTTGTTTATAATTATATTAAAAATAGTAAGAACCTGGCGGTTAGGTTAGGTTTGTCAGTCAATAAGGTTAAATTGTCATTACGTAAAGTAAGATCTCTATTTTGCATAAACGTTGACAAGTGATTTTTTGTAGAACCTAATCTGCCCTAACAGTATACTATGTTGTTAATAGGTAAATATTTAAATAATTATTTATTGTAGTATAAAATACTTTTCTGTTTTATAAGGGAACAATCATTTCATACAGTTTCATGTGTGTTTGTACGTTTAGGTTAGGCTCGTACTTTTTAAAAATTTTAGCACTGTTTATGTTTTGCCACGCTTATCAATAACTTTATTTTTGTGGGTTATAGGCAAACGTTCATCCCACTTTCCGTTTCGTGTTAAAGTAACTCAACTCCACGCTCTTTATTTCGGAAGTAGTTTTATTGAAAACTAACATGCCGGAGAATAGGTAGGTGCACGCACAGAGCGGGCTATTAGCGAGCACGTGCAAACGGTCACATTCCAAGGAAGTGTCTGCAAATGTGCAATCTGGAGAAGTAGGACAATAGGCCAAGGTCATCCCCTCTATTACGTGTTCTCCCTTTTCCCTCTTCTAATGAATCACGGCCCACGAGATTGCACTTGTAATTTGAGTCTGTTCACTTTCTCTTCTGACGCACTTTTGTCTCGGTCTGGAGTTTAGTGTTTTAATTAGGCCATTCCATTGTCTTACATTGAATCTGGATCGGAAGGTTGGACGTTGCAAGATATAAACAAATAACTGTTTGTATCGGAAACGCTAGTATAATACGTTCACCCGAAATATAGTGGTTAAACGTATACAAACTGTGTGGAGAAATGTATTTTAAAAGAAACAAGTAATAAAAAATATTATCCAGTGTTTTAAAGTATAGGAATCTTTTACAAGCTTTACTGAAATACGTTTCTCCTTTTCTGTCGTACGAGGAAACAGGAAAATACTGTTTGTGTTAATGAGGTGTTGGATTTCTAAGTATTCATCTTTGGTAAATATTAGTTATGTGTTTACCTGATGACATTTGTGTGGAAGGTTCAAACACAAGTTGACGCGGTGATAATTTTAAGCAAAATACTAGTGCTTCCTAACGTCAACAATGCTACATGGATCAACAATCTTTTGAACGAAAATTCTTCACGAGTGTTACAATACTTAGTACCCTAACGATGATACATGGATCAATAATCCATTGAACGACAATTCTTCATGAGTGCTACAATACTTAGTACCCTAACAATGCTACATGGGTCAACAATCCTTTGAACGACAACTCTTCATGAGTGCTACAATACTTAGTACCCCAACAATGCTAAATGGGTTAACAATCCTTTGAACGACAATTCTTCACGAGTGCTACAATACTTAGTACGCCAACTATGCTGCATGGGTCAACAATCCTTTGAATGACAATTCTTCACGAGTGCTACAATACTTAGTACGCCAACTATGCTGCATGGGTCAACAATCCTTTGAACGACAATTCTTCACTAGTGCTACAATACTTAGTACGCCAACTATGCTGCATGGGTCAACAATCCTTTGAACGACAATTCTTCACTAGTGCTACAATACTTAGTACGCCAACTATTCTGCATGGGTCAACAATCCTTTGAATGACAATTCTTCACTAGTGTTACAATACTTAGTACGCCAACTATGCTACATAGGACGACAATTCTTTATCCAAAATACAAATTCTGATCTGTTCTTCGTGCTTATTGGCCAAAAGAAAATTATAAAGTCATTGACAGTATCTAATTAAAACGAAGAGTGGTTGAGATAGAACGAAGTAGAAAGTGTCCGATCCAAGACTTAAAGCGAATTATTCACGGCATAAGTCTGGTTATACACTGCTGCTTGAAAGAATGAGTTTCAATTCTTCTGGTAATCCAGAGAAATTATCCATGCAAAAAATTATTCAAAGAAGTAATGTTTATTAAATTACACTCCATTATTATAGCATAATCACCAAATGAGAACAGGACATGGTAAATAATAAAATCACACGGTCCATTGTAGATTGTACATAAAGTTTTAGTAGGAGGTGTTTAAATAATTTTTGAAATGAACAGTATTTTGACATAGTCATTCTAATTTCCGGATCAGGCGATAAAAATTAATTGCAATAATAGAATAATTTTTAATATTGTTGGTTAATTAGGCTATATGAGCATATGCGCCCATATTAAAGTTTGTAGGAGGGGCTGGAAGTGAAGACATTGCATACTACACAAATTAAGCAGCTAAATTATTCACGTTTTAGCCTTATTTAGAACGTTTTTATTCATGTTTTTTTCTTTATAATATTTCAGTCCTAAGTCATGTCCCACAATTTACCAAATTTAAAAATAATTTTCTCGAAAAAACTCACTGGTCTACATATGGAGCTTGGATATTAATTTTGTTTTTTAAAGCTGGAGATAAGCTAGAGGCGCGTGGCCCTCCTTGACCCCCCCCCCCCGGGTATGGGTGCCGTGTTTGTACGACACCTAAATATAATTAAGCAAATCAAAAATACGTATCATTTCTACTACGTATACAAGTTTTTCTATACATAGATTTTCTTCATGTTGCAATAGTATTTTTGTTTAGTTAACAATTCTGCCCCTTTCTAAATACCAGCCGCATTTGCTTCTGTTATCCCGGATATAGACGTTCCAGAATAGCAGCGTTTCCGGTCGTACTTTGGCTCCTAAATGAAGCTCAAAACTGCTTGAAAACTTGATGTTAATAAAACAATCAAACAAAATTGAAGTTTCTTGATGTAATCATCTTGAATTCACTGATTAAACTAAATTTAAACTACTTAACTAAGTGAATACGTAATTGCTTACTTGCTGACGCGTTTCAAAACAGTCGTTCCTTTTACGAAGCTAACACTCTACTAGCGAAGAGTAGCAATTACGTATTCACTTAGTTAAGTATTTTAAAATTAGTTCAAACAAAATTGATGGTGCAATTTTTGTTTTATTCGTTCTGTCATATGTTTCTTAAAAATAATATTAAACCAGAATCTAGTTCAGATGTTGCAAACCATTTATAGTGAGTAAATAATAACTAAGGGGTGAATGATGCACGTGGAACTGTATAGATCGACTACTTTCAATACTGTATAAATAGTAAGGAATATATTAGATAGTCTGCCACCCTTAAAGAATTGAAAGTAATTTATAGATTACTCTTGAGGTGCTATTAAATGAATTAATGTTACCTACTTTTTTGTGATAGTAACATATCAGTGATTGTTATTATTTTATTATTATTATTACTAAAACTTGGAGGGACCTTATTGGTGTAGAGCACTTAGCTGCAGCCTTTTCCCATCCCTACCACAGGACTAGCTTAATGGATACCTACCTCTTTGCAGAAATCAAGTACCCACCTGATGCTAAATCTTCTGATATCCTCTGGTGTACAAACCTATCAGCCAAACCACTTTCTCCTTGCAGGTCCCAAAGCAGGGCACTCACAGAGTACGTGGATTGGGCTTTCCTCTTGGTCCTCGTCGCATCTCTTGCACAGGGGACCTGGATTTTCCAATTTTGTATTGGAACATCCCAGATTCCCATGGCCTGTGACCAGCTCTACAGTAATTCTGAGTTGATGTCTACTTATGGAGAGTAGTTCTTTGCCCCACAAATCTCCTGAGTAACCCCACAGTACCTTGGATTTGTTACACCCCAAGGTTGCATTCCATTCTTCCCTGCACAAACTGTCTATATGTGCCGTGATCCTCTTGCGCCCCTCCTGAGGCGACATGCCCACTGCCCTCAGCAACGGTCCTTGAGTTATACACCCTTGTTTTGCTAAGGCGTCAGCTCTCTCATTCCCTATCCAACCAGAATGTCCTGGAATCCAGGTTAGGTTAAGCGAATTATACTTACTCAGCTCTGCTAGAGAGGCTATAGTCTCAGCCACCAGCCTAGAGCTGGTACTAGCCTTATCTAAAGCCTTCAGAGCTGCCTGACTGTCCGAGCAAATCCAGATGGTCTTGCCCCTCCTGCCAGACCCTATTATTTCCTCAGCACATAGTTTGTTCGCGAGCACCACTCCCTGGAAGACAAAATCTGTCTTGGTGTCTCGGTCCACTAAATCCTGCTCCCACTCCTTCCATCAGTGATCATAGCCGTGTATGAAAAAAATTGTTATGAAAGTCGAGGAAAACGGGAAAAAATTAGGGCTATGCTATTTCAATGCGTTTTTGTCTTTCTAATTATGTTTAAAATAAAATGTCGATTGTGTTATCTGACCCAATTACGTCTTGTTGATATTCCAGGTAGATTATTCATATCATTTAATGTAAAAGTTTGTGTTTAATCGTCCTGGTCAAGCTGGGTTTCATAATTTCTTACAATAGTAGTTGAGCAAATTTGAAATTGATTGACTAGATGTACGCAACAGATAGCAATAAATTTATAAAATTCAAAGTTTTGAAGCAGAACCGCGGAATTTACTGTAAGTGTGCGTGGGTATGTGCTCTTTAGTGCGTGCTTATAACCTTTTCTTACACATTTTTAAAATTATAATAAAAACATTCCAATGTATCTAGCAAAAAACTAGCAGCTTCAATTTCTTTCTTTTAAACACAAAATATTACTACAGTGGTTATGAGTGTATTTTTCAAAAAAAAATCACTTGTTCTAGTTAATATCATAGGCCTACAGATAATCAATCAGGTGAACTTTAATTCATCCAATCACGTTAAATAACAATTTTTTTCAATTCAACCTATAGTGGATGACAATTGATGCCAATACAGTGTTTTCAAATACTGTATTTATTCAATACTGTAATTAAATTATAAAAATATGGGGGTCTAGGACAGATTCGAACTGTATGACTACATATTTGAAATCCAGAACTTTGGCACTGAGCCAATTTCATGATCGAAGTCTAGCGCTTTTTAGCATTTAACCCTTAGCTACGCATTAACTTCTCAATGATCTAATGAAGAAACTCCATTGTATAACCTTAATTGTTGCCATGGTTACCACACAATTGTATAAATAATGCAGTATGATTTAGTATGAATAAATAGAATAAAATAAACCAGCTGGATTAGCGCTATTGAACCTTGCTTCACAAACGGACAATGAGAATGGAAAGCGAAAAGAAACTGCAACACAATGCAAGCGACTCAAAAAAAGGGAAATGCGAGGAAATTAGTCTTCTATTTTGCAATATTGTTATTCTGGCTTTGTATATACATATTTATATTAATTATAATTACAAAATAAATAAAACTAAAGTTGTATTTTCCTTGTTGATATAAGTAGGAAATGACATTAAAAAAGTTTTATGATGGATTTTACGAAGGAGAGGGCCAACTCTTTTGAGGATTACATCAAAATGTTTGACTTTTCTTGGGTATTATCGAAGGAGCAGGTTAAACCAAGATCATAAACATTGTAAACCCAAATATAAAAGGAAGTACTAGATTCGACGAAGACCTTACACCGCGATGACCACGGCCGGTCCTACAATATCGTCCATACACGATGAATAATCCGCAACCTTCGCCCCCGTTTTACCGGCTTCAGATGTACTGTGCATTGCCAAGAATTAGAACTCATTTGAGACCTGTGGTTCAAGATCGCGACCTAAACCTCGTCAGATGTTGACGGAGCGTGGTTAAATGGCATTCAGCCGCCCACTCGATACTGCTTCATGTTGTGCCTATTGAAAGTAGAATAGGCGTTGCCAAATACGGCGCTGACGAGTTACAGTGGCAGAGAGTGGTGCTAAAAGGCGTGCAGTGCAGGCAGTGAAGGGGATTTTAAATAGCTACTATCGGGTCAAAAAGTGTTGATACTCGAGTTTAAGCTTTTACTACAAGGCAACCGATATACTTATAACAAAACAAGATGCTCCAAAATTTCATAAATTTAATTTTGCGTCTATTAATGTAAACAATATTTTTTTTTGCTGTTTTAACTTTGTCTTTCAGCGGGTTGAATGAAAAAAGTACCAGTTTTTTGCGTTTTTCAGACAATGCCAGACTTTGAAAATTTATAATATAAAAACTATTAAACCAATCGTGTTAAAAATGTAGTAGGTTGTAGCACATATATTTGTATACCATATTTATGAATTTCAGAATTTTTACTTAATTACAAAAAAAGTTGTTGTGATTTTTGTCAAAGTGTTTTGTTTTGGGATCGGATTAAGATAAAAATAGCAACGAAAGCTTGAATTGTAGCTCTTAAGCTATGAATTGACAATTTAAAGCAATAAATTTGTTACAGTCTTAAAATATAATATTGATGTCTGATCGAATCGGTACCGGGATGCATTAGCGCGAGAAATTGCTACCGCTCGGCTGTCTTCTACAGGGAATTTTCCCTCAACAAAACTGGTTTTCGATGGGCCGGCACGGCGAGGCAAACACGCTACGAGGGCAGGTAGTGGTACGGCATATTTACAAGGTTATATCAATATGACGGTGAGGCATATTTAGGAATTTTATTGTTATAATTAAACCATTTCCCATCACCTTTTCTCATGACGGCTTTGCACCTCCAATGGCAGGTTTAAAAATTCCCTCACAACGCCTTTCATTCGACCAATTACAGTATATTATGGCAAGGTCTTTCCGAACAGCCGACCAATACTGTTAAACTTTTATTATAAGTTTTTTAAGCTGAAAGGGAAGTTATTACAGAAATGCTACATTTTGTATGTACTGTATATATATATATATATATATATATATATATATATATATATATATATATATATATATATATATATATGATGAATTGTTACTATCTGGAGTACATCCGTTCATTCTGCAGTCCATAAATTCGCAGTTCCGACGTTTCGCTAGAATCTCATCCAGCATTGACGAGGTGAACCCAACAACAGTAGACTCGCTCTTCTACTGTTGTTGGGTTCACCTCGTCAATGCTGGATGAGATTCCAGCGAAACGTCGAAACTGCGAATTTATGGACTGCAGAATGAACGGATGTATTCCAGATAGTAACAATTCATCATATTTTTCCATCCGTGAAGGAATACGTATCAGCATATATATATATATATATATATATATATATATATATATATATATATATATATATAATATTGTTAACTCACTCACCACGCCTATTACACCATTTGAACAATCACGTTGCTGCAAGATTCCCTTCACACATACAATATCGTCACAGCAAGACTTGGTAAATATGCAGTAAGAGTAGGAGTAGGATGGGGGTTGGTAACAGTTACATTTTTTGAATAAGTTTTATTATTAATTTTTAGGATACTTTTTGTAATTGAAATGGAGATAAGGCTTTAAATAAAGTTTTTTTGTGGTTAAGATCTTTTATTTATTGAAAATTAAAATAAGCCTACAATTTAATAGTACGCTGCAAATACTATGTAGTATTTGTATTTAGTTTATTTATCTGCTTGAATATCCATGCGTGTATCCAAGCGTGTATGTGCACATTATATACTTCTACTTCAAGTAAAACAACAAACATTTAAACTAATTCGTGAACGTATTTCCTATTGATTTGATAATGTAGCCTATATTGTGCACCTGTAAACCAACCGGGCCATGCACCTTTTATTCCTTAAACAGTTTATCGCACATTGCTTCCACGCAAAAGTTAAATTAATGTGTTCGTGGCGCGAATATCTGTACACGCAGCGTTTTATGAGATCCGCATTTTGATTGTCGCGTGTCAAAAAACCGAAGGTCGTCGCCTTGTTTAGCAGCCGCGCGTCATCGGGTCGGCACGACAACAATGTAATGATGACGCATTGTGATTGGCGGTAGAGTTACTATATCACATTGAGGCTTCAAATAGGTTCGTGAATTGGAAATATTAATGCTCGGTTAGAACGGTAAAAGAAAAGGCAAGATCTAACGCGAATATGGGCTGAAGGACGACATGCTTGTCCAGAAGAGGGAACGGTAAATCGAGTAACGGGTAGTCAACCCCGCTCACATAATGCCGCAATTTACTTGTATTCCTAGGACTAATAACACTGGGTTATTTTTTTTTCTTAGGCTTTCCTAATTCTGACTACCCTGGCTAATTCGTCTTCTTACTAGGAGGTATAACTGGAGCCATTTCTTTATGTCTCAGATGGAGGGTAGCGCGCGCGCGCGCACACACACACACACACACACACAAATAGAGATAGAGAGAGACTAACTACAATCCTTGCCTATCCTTTGTAGGTGGTAGTAAGTCATACAGGCTGATACTTAAATACACAACCTTACACATATGACTAGATATATGATTAGTTGGCAACTATCGAGATGTGACTATGGGCGGAACATATCTTTAATGCTGCATACAGCATTCGAAGAAAAAGATACTGAAGTGGCAAGGTAAAGATAATAAGACCCAAGTACCTGGGACATAAGCGACTACCATGAGTATATAGTTTAATACAAGCTATACCATAGGACAAGGCTCCTGAAAGGAGAAGAGAACAACGTGGCGTGTCACGATTACTCTGAGGTTAATAGTTTTTTTTTGATTGGCAACATTCTAAACCGATAGGGACTAGAAAAACAATCGCAACGAAACAAGGCATTAGATCTGCGTACAGAATGCCAAAAATAACTACGACTTGTTCCTACTAGTGTTGCTATATATAGTTTCACTAGCTCAAAGCTCGAAAAGGTAGTTTTATTATTTATTTTTTGTCATCCTGAATCATTTCTGACTTCTTCATCATCGTTTTACAAATACCCCTCTACAAATACTGAGGGCCAAAACAAGAAAGGTTAGTTAATCTGGGTCTGAGAGAGACCATGTCCGAAGCATAAGTATACTATCAGGGAAATGCAAAGTTTAAGATATGTTTCTGAACAATTCCAGACCTTCTCATTTCTAGATTCTTTTACTAAACTCTTTAACAGAACTAAGGAATAAAGTCACGATAATCTGGGGTGGAAAGTCGATGACTAAGCAGCTATGGTCTTAATATGCCCCAATCTCAAACTAAAGCTTCAACATCTCTATCCGTACTTGTAAATTCCATCTGAAGTGCATTATGTACAGTTATGATTCGCCTTTATTTCCCAATACCAGTAAGATCCATTGTACTTTGCCACGACTTCCAGTTAAATTTAGGCTCTCTTTTTCACCCTAATTCCTAAGTCTTTTCCGTCTTCCGTTAAGTGTTCTTTGTCCATTCTTCCGAAAAATAAAGTGATCTAAGCGATGGAGACTCCTTTCTTCACTAAAACACCCAAGTATTTTAAATGAACGAAGCTCTTTTTCACCTTAAACCACTAAATGATCATAGTGCAGAAAACTTCCTTCTTCTTCGCCTGAGATACCCAAGTGTTCTAAGTGAGGTATAGGACTTTTTCTACACCTACACATCTAAGACTTTCAAGCCATGAGTCTATGTCGTCCTAAAACACGCTCTCTCTCCTCCTCTCCCTCTCTCCCTCTTCCCTCTCTCTCTCTCTCATCTTTAAAGGTTCTTCCAAATTCGCCCAACAAATACTCATTATCTCCCCTCCCTTTGTACCCTCTAACTATAATTTCTATGCATGAAATTTGTAACTGGTAAAGCAATGAAGTTTTGTATATAAAGTGCACTTGAATAGGGTCGCGTCTCGCTGCGAGGCGTGCGTCCAATTTGCTACTGTTGTAGAAGACTTGTCTGCAAAACTGTAATTTTATTAAATCACTGCAAATTACGTTATTCCTAAGCAATTTCAACTGCTTGTCCGCCTGCCTGTCTGTGCGCGTGCTTGAAATAGAGCCTTTACGTAAGTTGCTCAGCATTTCCTTATTTAAGTATACCTGTGCGTCACTGTTTGTGAAATTCCTTTATAGGTTTAGGGAAAGAGGAAATTATATAATTACATGATTGGAGCTTGTTTGTTGCTGATGACCTTTTTATGTTCGCGGGGCACTTATTTGCATGACCCATTTCATCAATGATCTCATGGTCATTTTATTTTGTATTTGCATGACCCATTTCAATGATCTCATGGTCATTTTATTTTGTATTTGTATGATCCATTTTATTACGGATCACATAGGCCATTTTTACGTCTTTGCACAACCCACTTTATCAAGGATCACATTGGTCATATTTCGTATTAGCTTCATCCGATTTATAATGGATCACATCGGTCATTTTATTTTGTATTTGTATGATCCACTTTATTACGGATGACATAGGTCATTTTTACGTCTTTGCACAACCCACTTTATCAAGGATCACATTGGTCATATTTCGTATTTGCTTCATCCGATTTATTATGGATCACATGGGTCATTTTATTTTGTATTTGTATGATCCACTTTATTACGGATTACATAGGTCATTTTTACATGTTTGCACAACCCACTTCTTTATTATAGATCACATTGGTCATTTTCGTATTTGCTTCATCCCCTTTTATTATGGATCACATGGGTCATTTTATTTTGTATTTGTATGATCACATTGGTCATTTTCGTATTTGCTTCATCCCCTTTTATTATGGATCACATGGGTCATTTTATTTTGTATTTGTATGATCCACTTTATTACGGATCACATAGGTCATTTTTACGTCTTTGCACAACCCACTTTATCATGGATCACATTGGTCATATTTTGTATTAGCTTCATCCGATTTATAATGGATCACATCGGTCATTTTATTTTGTATTTGTATGATCCACTTTATTACGGATTACATAG
>JBAIZL010000033.1:675000-775000 GCA_036971475.1 Prosapia bicincta | reverse complement strand
TGTTCCTGATTCGTATGTTTGGAACAAAACATCTCCATGAAGGAACGTGGCTGTTTCACTAGTCTCGTGACTTATACTGATTTGGATAAGTATAAAGACATCAGGTTTGCAATACTGTGCTTATACAACAGTTCTATTCTTTACGCTAGATTGTCTCGCAGTGTTGGTTCAAACAACGCTTATTCCGTACAGGAACCCTTCCTGAAGAGCTACTGTGCTTATACAACAGTTCTATTCTTTACGCTAGATTGCCTCGCAGTGTTGGTTCAAACAACGCTTATTCCGTACAGGAATCCTTCCTGAAGAGCTACTGTGCTTATACAACAGTTCTATTCTTTACGCTAGATTGCCTCGCAGTGTTGGTTCAAACAACGCTTATTCCGTACAGGAATCCTTCCTGAAGAGCTACTGTGCTTATACAACAGTTCTATTCTTTACGCTAGATTGCCTCGCAGTGTTGGTTCAAGCAACGCTTATTCCGTACAAGAATCCTTCCTGAAGAGCTACTGTGCTTATACAACAGTTCTATTCTTTACGCTAGATTGCCTCGCAGTGTTGGTTCAAGCAACGCTTATTCCGTACAGGAATCCTTCCTGAAGAGCTACTGTGCTTATACAACAGTTCTATTCTGTACGCTAGATTGCCTCGCAGTGTTGGTTCAAACAACGCTTATTCCGTACAGGAATCCTTCCTGAAGAGCTACTGTGCTTATACAACAGTTCTATTCTTTACGCTAGATTGCCTCGCAGTGTTGGTTCAAACAACGCTTATTCCGTACAGGAATCCTTCCTGAAGAGCTACTGTGCTTATACAACAGTTCTATTCTGTACGCTAGATTGCCTCGCAGTGTTGGTTCAAACAACGCTTATTCCGTACAGGAATCCTTCCTGAAGAGCTACTGTGCTTATACAACAGTTCTATTCTGTACGCTAGATTGCCTCGCAGTGTTGGTTCAAACAACGCTTATTCCGTACAGGAATCCTTCCTGAAGAGCTACTGTGCTTATACAACAGTTCTATTCTTTACGCTAGATTGCCTCGCAGTGTTGGTTCAAACAACGCTTATTCCGTACAAGAATCCTTCCTGAAGAGCTACTGTGCTTATACAACAGTTCTATTCTTTACGCTAGATTGCCTCGCAGTGTTGGTTCAAACAACGCTTATTCCGTACAGGAATCCTTCCTGAAGAGCTACTGTGCTTATACAACAGTTCTATTCTGTACGCTAGATTGCCTCGCAGTGTTGGTTCAAACAACGCTTATTCCGTACAGGAATCCTTCCTGAAGAGCTACTGTGCTTATACAACAGTTCTATTCTGTACGCTAGATTGCCTCGCAGTGTTGGTTCAAACAACGCTTATTCCGTACAGGAATCCTTCCTGAAGAGCTACTGTGCTTATACAACAGTTCTATTCTTTACGCTAGATTGCCTCGCAGTGTTGGTTCAAACAACGCTTATTCCGTACAGGAATCCTTCCTGAAGAGCTACTGTACTTATACAACAGTTCTATTCTGTACGCTAGATTGCCTCGCAGTGTTGGTTCAAACAACGCTTATTCCGTACAGGAATCCTTCCTGAAGAGCTACTGTGCTTATACAACAGTTCTATTCTTTACGCTAGATTGCCTCGCAGTGTTGGTTCAAACAACGCTTATTCCGTACAGGAATCCTTCCTGAAGAGCTACTGTACTTATACAACAGTTCTATTCTTTACGCTAGATTGCCTCGCAGTGTTGGTTCAAACAACGCTTATTCCGTACAGGAATCCTTCCTGAAGAGCTACTGTACTTATACAACAGTTCTATTCTTTACGCTAGATTGCCTCGCAGTGTTGGTTCAAACAACGCTTATTCCGTACAGGAATCCTTCCTGAAGAGCTACTGTACTTATACAACAGTTCTATTCTTTACGCTAGATTGCCTCGCAGTGTTGGTTCAAACAACGCTTATTCCGTACAGGAATCCTTCCTGAAGAGCAATACCGCTTGGAATCGAAACGTAGAGAATTGCTTTACCAATAAATGTTCTGTTCTAAGTATATATTAACTCAAAATTCTCTTAATCGAACATATTTATAAATAATAGACGTACAACTCTAATCCTTGTATAAGTTGGTAACTTTGCGCATTGAATGCTACTGCGTTTCTCGCTGTGCCTGGGTTAGACTATAGTTTCTGAACGAAAGGGCAGTGATTTAATAGGCCTTTATCATAAAATTCTATATTTTGACATAAAAGCAGCACCAGGGGCGTAGCGAAGGGGGACAGGGGGCACGTAGCTCCCTCGACCAATTAATTTTAGCGGGAAAATATTAAGCTATAAAAATTTCTTTTACTCCACCAATACTAGGAAACAAAATTAAGATTAACTATTATTTTTTTTGAAGCGCCACTACGAAAAACGGCTTGACAGAAAAGCTAGCGTCTGTTCAATGCTAAAGATTAAAATGTTATACATTTCCTCAGGGAGACGTTTTTTTGACTCCGGCCGTGTTCACTTTAAATAGGCGACTCTGTCCACGCCAGCCTTCAGATTTACTCCGTACCAGAGAATTACTATGTCTTGCCTTATCCATATTTCTGCTCTTGGAATAACTGTGCATTAAAGAAGGCTGCCTGTTTCCGATAAAGAATATGTTAATATATTAACAATTTTGAAGTGGAACTACGTAAAGCCCCATATTTCCCTATATAGGCCCGTGCAGTTGGTTTCAGTATTCGCGGTATGTTCGGGAAACGTAACCCCCGCGAATAACGTGGAATCACTGTACTGCACATGATACTTTCAGATGTTTCTCAACTGACTTGCTACAAATTTACAATTATCCATGCATTCGCTTTGAGTTTTGAATTGCATAACTATTTTCAGATCAAATATTTTATTTTTAAGGGTACTTATATATATTACTAGTATATATGTACTACATTTTACTTTAAAATACTTGAGGCATACAAACAATTATAAAACAGAGCTATAGAAAACAAGCAATTAGGCACGCTAGGTATTTTATTTCGTTTGATTTTTATGTGGTAATGTTTTAATTAACAATTCTTTCTCCAAGTATGACTATTAGGAAGGATAACTATAAAACGAAATTATCATATAGAGTTTAGATAGCATTTATTTGCTAACATTTATTTTAGATTTATAACATGTAGATTTAGCACATCTATTAAGAAAGTATGTTTAGCGTTAGCTTATGAGGATAGCTATATTCGTCTTTAGCATACTAGGATAGCTATATTTAGCGTTAGCTTATGAGGATAGCTATATTCATCTTTAGCATAGTAGAATAGATATATTTAGCGTTAGCTTATGAGGATAGCTATATCCATCTTTAGCATAGTAGGATAGATATATTTAGCGTTAGCTTATGAGGATAACTATATTCATCTTTAGCATACTAGGATAGCTATATTTAGCGTTAGCTTATGAGGATAGCTATATTCATCTTTAGCATACTAGGATAGCTATATTTAGCGTTAGCTTATGAGGATAGCTATATTCATCTTTAGCATACTAGGATAGCTATATTTAGCGTTAGCTTATGAGGATAGCTATATTCATCTTTAGCATAGTAGGATAGATATATTTAGCGTTAGCTTATGAGGATAACTATATTCATCTTTAGCATACTAGGATAGCTATATTTAGCGTTAGCTTATGAGGATAGCTATATTCATCTTTAGCATACTAGGATAGCTATATTTAGCGTTAGCTTATGAGGATAGCTATATTCATCTTTAGCATACTAGGATAGCTATATTTAGCGTTAGCTTATGAGGATAGCTATATTCATCTTTAGCATAGTAGGATAGATATATTTAGCGTTAGCTTATGAGGATAACTATATTCATCTTTAGCATACTAGGATAGCTATATTTAGCGTTAGCTTATGAGGATAGCTATATTCATCTTTAGCATACTAGGATAGCTATATTTAGCGTTAGCTTATGAGGATAGCTATATTCATCTTTAGCATAGTAGGATAGATATATTTAGCGTTAGCTTATGAGAATAACTATATTCATCTTTAGCATACTAGGATAGCTATATTTAGCGTTAGCTTATGAGGATAGCTATATTCATCTTTAGCATAGTAGGATAGATATATTTAGCGTTAGCTTATGAGGATAGCTATATTCATCTTTAGCATACTAGGATAGCTATGTTTAGCGTTAGCTTATGAGGATAGCTATATTCATCTTTAGCATAGTAGGATAGATATATTTAGCGTTAGCTTATGAGGATAGCTATATTCATCTTTAGCATACTAGGATAGCTATATTTAGCGTTAGCTTATGAGGATAACTATATTCATCTTTAGCATACTAGGATAGCTGTATTTAGCCTTAGCTTATGAGGATAGCTATATTCATCTTTAGCATACTAGGATAGCTATATTTAGCGTTAGCCTATGAGGATAACTATATTCATCTTTAGCATACTAGGATAGCTGTATTTAGGGTTAGCATATTAGGATAAGTATATTGAGCGTTAGGATATTGGGGAAACTATATTTATGGTTAGAATATGAGCGCTGTGCCCTCAGGGCTACCTGCCGACAAACCCTTATACTGTATAATTCCGTCCTCTCGCCACTTGGATAGGGAATTAGCCACGTGGTGTACCTCAAAATGAACAATATTCACAAAAATATCAATCGCATTATAGTTTCATTTAAAAGAGAATGCAAAATAAAGAAAAGTGATACCAAACGCGAAAGGTTTTATTTAATTGTTGACAGCTGTTTTGTTTGGATGTGTTTTGGCTTGTCTTCGATTTTCCGTGTTCCAAAACAATGGATCAAATAGTTTGCATAAAATTTTGTGTGAAACACGAGTCGCGGACGCCACGTATGTGGATTGTAGCATATGGAGAAGCTACCTTGGTAAACCGACAACGTTATCTGTGGTACAAAATGTTCCGGTGACGACCTAAACATATCGATTGGCTACTGTACCAATGACTTGGGCCTGACATGGGTTGCTCAAAATTGCTCAGTTTCGACCTAAACAGCAACGCTTTAACATTGCTAATGAGATTTTGGACTCTGTCCGTGACGACCCATATTTGCTCCAGAGGGCCATAACTGAGGCGAAATGGGTTTATAGTTATGATGTGAAAACTAAAAGCTCAATGATACCAATGGAAGCTGCAACGCGAGCCAAGACAAAAAAAAGCACGCCAAGTTTGGTTGAATGTGAGTTTTGCGCTAGAACAGTAAATAAGGGATATTACCTGCAAGTTATGCTCGATTTTGCGCGAATCAATCCGCCAGAAACGCCCGGAATTGTGGAAGAACAAAAATTGCCTTTTGCACCATGACAACGCTCTTGCTCACACATTGTTATTTGTGCGCGTATTTTTGACTAAACACAACAGTCTAATGACGCCTCAACCACCGTATTTCCCAGATCCGGCCCCTTGTGATTTTTTCTTGTTCTAAAAACTGAAGAGGCTCATGAAACGATGCTACGCTACGATTGACGAGATAAGGTCTGGATCCATGGAGGGGCTGAACAAGATCACAAAAAATAATATTTTGAAGTGCTTCGAGCATTGGAAAAAATTTTTTGCCACAGGTGTATAATATCTAATAGGGTTTACTTTGAAGGGAACAAAATAGATATTCATGGATAAAGAAATAATTGTTGAGAAAACACAAACGTGGCGATACCTTTTGAACAGTGTATTAAACCTTATACAGTTGATTTTTCTTAACAAAATTGTTTCGTGTTTGGTATCACTTAAAAAAAAAATGTTCTTCACCCAACTATAGTTTTATTGATATTTTTGGAAATAAGTCAAATGCATTTGAGTTTTAAAATCCAAAATCTGTGACTAATTTCTGAGCCAGGATGTGCTAAAATTGTAAGGTTCGGTCGGCTAGTAGTTTTGGACCATAGAGTTCTTCTGAAGTGTTATGTAGTATAACCTTAGAGGGGAACTATTTTACAGAGCTTTCATACCCGCAAAATTAGAGGGTTCATCCAAGTTATATTTAGACGTTCCTTGGAAGAGGTCTGAATTTCGTCGAAAATCCAACTCAAAATTAAAATTTAATATTATTACAAATAAAAATGAAACTGTAGCTTTCAGTATACGATTTCTCAAAACCATGCAACATTGGCGATATTAATATAGGAGAACGTAATGATAACGGTTTACACACAGTATTGTTTAAGTCATGCTTCAATGTAAACTAATTACGTAACTGTATATTCGTTTAAGTGGGTTTTAATTTTGCGCGAATCAAAAATAATTTGCCGTTAAAAAGGCGTCATTGTTTATTTACGTCAGACATATGGGAAACGATTACCCGGTCGTAGTAGGCCACGTCAAGGAGTATATTGTCACATGCCGCATTCCGGTTCATTGGATGAATGAAAGTGTATGTGTAAACATAGGTCACGTGATATCAATTGTTGACAAGCGAGTCACGTGCACACTCGCTCTCGATTAACTGGGTCAATTTGTCTTTTCTACCTGAATCTTTAAACTGTTACACGACCTAACCCAACTTTGTCGGCTTTTGTTTGACGTTGCGGTTGGATAACGTAGTTTATTTCTTTGTGCTTCTTTTAAAGTTTATCGATTTTGCAGTGTTTTTAATTGTGTTAATGGATTTTAATCAGAACAATTATTTGGCTGTTTTGCGTGTGGTGTTTCTTTTCAGTAATTTCAAGCATCTATAAAAAGATGTTTGAAAATGATGTTTAATTAACTGAATATCATATATATATATCGTAACACACACACACATTTAATGTAAGTTTTGTGACATATTTATATAACAATTTTTTCCATTGTACAACTATGATCATTTATTATTCTTAAGTTTTTGTGTGTAACTCATATGGTACCTGTAAACAGCCTAAATTAATTTTTTTTAAAATTTTTCATGGATACTTGATTTTGGATAGAAGCTTGTGTTACATTTTATTTCGTTATACTATTCAATAGTTTGTTATGAAATAATTATATATAATAGAATATGTTTAGGTTTAAGGTGTATTTATTATGATTTTGTAAAACTTAGTTCTACAAAATCGTCAAAAAGGCATGAATTTTATATAATTGCTATTTTCCCATTTATCTTATTTTATTGTATACATGTCTAAAAATATTTTTATCCCAGTGAACATTTCATAATTTTGTTATTTTATTTATACTGGAGTTGAAAGTTTTAGGGGTTATAAACAATTAAAATGAAGGGAAAATATTATTTTTTTGCTCATATATTTGTATGAAGACATGTTCATTTTATTTCAATTTATTATTCTTCAGTATGTAACGAAAAAATATATTAAACACTGTGTTTTTAGTTATGGTATATTTTTAACAAAGTTTTTCATAAAAGCTTTTTGTTTTAGCGATGTTTCTTATATCTGTGAGCCTTATAATATCCGTTTTTTATTTTTCTAGCTTTTTTAAATGTCATTTGTGTTTTTGTCTTTTGTTTATGAACAATATGCCATAAAGCACAACTCCATGTTCTGGTTGTTCACATAATAAGCGGACTGGCGGGAACTTGTAAACGTGTCACATGTGATCGATACGTCAGTTTATAAATAAATATGTTGTATATAGAAAGAAAGTGTAAATATATTCTCTCTCACAAATGTTATACGGGCGACGTTTTCTCATAAGTTTATTTTCAAAACAATATTCTTTACTATTTTTGTAATTTTTATCGAAAAATAACTTAATATTCAAAAATTTCAATTTCTTTTACTCTTGTACGTAATTTTTGTACTCATAATCCTCCTCTGATTTCTGTGGCTGGTGACGTATTTGTACGTCATTATTCCTGAAAGTTTTAAACCAATACTGTCACGAATTTTATGATTTTTCGAATAGACGTGAAACTGAACTTTCGGGAATGATTAATAGCGCGGTGCGCTTTGTTCCCCCAGTAGCGCATTCCGTGTACCTTTCGGGGCCAAACATTCAACATCTGGTGCGCGATGAAATCATCACAGCAATCTCAGAGGCTCTCCTTGCTTCAATGTTTTATTAATAAGTCATGGGATGTAAACAAACTGGAATATGTTATTATCCCGTTGAAGTAATTATACACTCCGTATGTAATTATATACGCAGGCTTCGACAATTAATTACCTTCTTGCCATCTTAACGCATAAATTAGGTTTTTTCTCATCGATCTTCGTTAATTGTTTGGCCGGTTTTGGTTTGGCGATTTTTCTTTAATTTAAAAAAAAAACTAAAAAGTTTATTTCTAGGAATAATTACATCATATTAATGTTACGGATTAGTTTTCCACGTTGGTGAGTGCGTGCTCGCGTTATTCGCTAAAAGAGAACCAAATGGGCACCATGACACTATAGGAAGGAAATGGAATGGTAGGGAAGATTCTGTTGGAGTATCTACCAATTGTCGTAAGGTAGAGGCTTACTTGAAACTACATGATTGTCTCGATATTTCTAGGTAGATGGGACCGAGACCTCAGATTGCACGAAACTACGGCCTTGTACATTGGCAAAAACAGGAGTTTTAATGAACCATAATACTATAAGAATGCACAAAATACGTTTATAGAACTTTATTGATTACATAAATTAAATGTGGCGTAAAAATACACTGTTCAAATAGGTTGCTACATTTCTTGGAAAAGTTATGTGTTTCTGGGTCTGTTTATCAGATAGTTTCCCTGCTGCCGTGTCACGAAGACTTTAGAAGAAGCTCATCTGTTGGTGTGGCGGCTGTTGTTTAATATAGCTATGCGGTCGTTCCCTCTCCGCCGAACCTTCATCGTAGCTACTGCCTTCAGTAGTTTTTTGTACCATTTCAAAAATCGTAAGATCTGGTATCTAAAATGGGTCACATCGGAGATTTCACGGTCTGGCAGTGTCTGATAAGAATTGTAAAATCTGTTTCTTCTTGAGAATCAATAACGCAGTCATCAGTTTCGTAATGATTCAGGATTTTATTCCGTGATTGCCATAATGTTTCTTCTCTTATTTCGTTCCAGTTCACTACTTCCTTGAATGTAATTTTGTTTTAGAAGGCCCACAATGCTTTCTTCCCTTTCAGTCACTTCCAGAAATAAATTATAAAAGGTAAAGCGTGTATGTTACTTTATTTATCTATATTTTTACTGTCTATATATATATATATATATATATATATATATATATATATATATATATATATATATATATATATATATTAACAATTCAAAAACTTTTAGTTAACAAAAAAATCTGTTCGCAAGTATTAGCAAAAGTATAATTACAATTAATAACCAGCTCGTCATGAACAGCAACAAGATTTCGATATAACATATCGATAATATATATATATATATATATATATATATATATATATATATATATATATATATATATATATATATATAGATAGATAGATATTTCGATATAATATATATTCGTAATTACGTAGGTCTAATTACTGTACGCTATATTATACGGACCTAATAGGGATATAATTATATAGACCTAATTATATTTGGGATATATTATGCTACCGGCACTGGATAGATTCTGCACATGTCTATATCCGTGTTTCATGTATGATTAACCCGCTACAAATGACAGGATCGAGCATTTTAATATGCTCGTAAATAATGGAACATATGGGGTAAAGGATTATCCTGAAACAGTTCGTAAAACGAATCGGTTCGTTCCGACTTCAATGAAAGATCACAAACGGTAGCCTCGTGTCTGTCTATTGATCATATTCAGCTCCTTCGGTAGCATATTGGCTTCATTAGGTTATTCACGTCTCGGTGTACGGAAGGTAAACGGATTAAGTAATTATAACTTGAATATGAAGATCATTTGAACGTGTAAGGGGAATAAACCTGGGATATAATGACAGGCTGGATCTCGTGTACGTTCGCTGTTCAGTTGGCAGTATAGTGCTGACCACGTAACCGTGCACTTGGCCTTGCGTGTACTACCACTTCTGAAAACATCTAACATATTGAGAATGTTCTATACTTCAACAGCTACAGCCGATATGTCTACACATATGTCAAGAATGTCTGTTATTTCATACCGAAGCTAATTTATCAATCGTCTCTTGCAAGTCAGTGTTTTGACAGTCTTTATGATGTGTGTAGGAGAGTATTTATTCTGACCCTCCGCCCCCTGTCTCGCTTACTGCGATCTGGCAAGTACAAGTACACGGTTATGTGGTGCGCACTATACATGACTTATAGAGGTTCCCCAAGTTACTATTCAGAATGAAAATATCTTACGTGAAAGATTAAAGTTTTCTTTTGATGCAATTACTTTTCAGTAATTTTTGTTATACATTCTTAATGTTAATACTTTATACGGTTGAAAATCAGGTTGTTTTAAAACTGTTTTAGAGATGTTTACTTTAGAGGATCAATAATGGATTGTAATGGATAATGACCCCTGGCAAGTAGTAAAGGTTTTATGAAATGCCCAGTTGAAAAAAACCAGAATGGACGGAATTAAATTTGGTCAAGTAATTACAGAATCTTTTTCTTCCGGCACGTTCCTGAAATCTCATGTCTAAACAGGGTTTACAAGGACTTGGTTTAAGAATGTATAAATGAGAATTAGCCATTCTACAAGGCTTAATTTGTTTTATAAAATACAGTTTATTAAGGTCCTATAGTGAAATGGGAATGGAAGTGTTATATACATCTTGTATGGGAACCTGGTCGTTCAGAAGCTTCTGGAAAATAACCAGAGTAATTCTG
Source organism: Prosapia bicincta (assembly GCA_036971475.1). NCBI lineage: Eukaryota > Metazoa > Arthropoda > Insecta > Hemiptera > Cercopidae > Prosapia > Prosapia bicincta. Next base: position 764,283 of record JBAIZL010000033.1, on the reverse strand, counting down.
GAAATGCGGTAGAAACAGCAATGTCTATTTGGAGTTCGTATCGTCCGGGGAGGGGGGTAGGACCGGTCACCAATCCAGGCCTTTCAGCAAGGTCGCAAGAGTGTATCACGAGTCGTGGTACCAAGCTCCCTGTCTCGGGCCTGACGCTAGTCGCTAGGACGGGAGTCATGCGTCTGAGGGTTCGGGCCGGTCACCAATCCAGGCCTTACAGCAAGGTCGAAAGAGTGTATCACGAGTCGTGGTACCAAGCTCCCTGTCTCGGGCCTGACGCTAGTCGCTAGGACGGGAGTCATGCGTCTGAGGGTTCGGGCCGGTCACCAATCCAGGCCTTACAGCACGGTCGCAAGAGTGTATCACGAGTCGTGGTACCAAGCTCCCTGTCTCGGGCCTGACGCTAGTCACTAGGACGGGAGTCATGCGTCTGAGGGTTCGGGCCGGTCACCAATCCAGGCCTTACAGCAAGGTCGCAAGAGTGTATCACGAGTCGTGGTACCAAGCTCCCTGTCTCGGGCCTGACGCTAGTCGCTAGGACGGGAGTCATGAGTCTTGAGGGTTCGGGCCGGTCACCAATCCAGGCCTTACAGCAAGGTCGCAAGAGTGTATCACGAGTCGTGGTACCAAGCTCCCTGTCTCGGGCCTGACGCTAGTCGCTAGGACGGGAGTCATGCGTCTGAGGGTTCGGGCCGGTCACCAATCCAGGCCTTACAGCAAGGTCGCACGAGTGTATCAACAGATCCGGCTGCGTTCTCGTTCTTCAGCTAGTTTTCCCCAACCTCCACGCGCACCTACAACAGCGAGGTGCACAACGTATGGTTGATGTTGTTGTATTGTTATTCGCTCATTCCTTTTGTCGCTAAAAAAAAGTCTCGTTTTAAATATCTACGACACATAAAAGACTTGAATATTTTTCTCAGGACGATATTTTTCAATCAACTGTCTTTATTGGTAATCCGGCCGAATGAATAGACTATTGAGAATACGGTACTATGGGCGTTTTACTGCCCTATAAATAACCAAATTTTATTAACCTTATAGATTCGCTCCCTTTCGAAAAAACGTGCGCTTGTGGATACCACGTGAACTATTTGCAGCCGCCTAGTGACATTGACCCCTGGAAGATTCTTTCAATTTGTTTATGCAATTGAAATTATGTAATCACTCTTAACTCATTACTTTATTGCTGGCGGAATTTTCAGCGTCCTTGTCAGGTATTTGGATCCTTAGTCTTGGCAGCGTGCCAACAATGTATTCGTTTCTTCAACAAACGCGTGATTTACGAGCGTACGGGCCGCGTAAGTGCTGCAAATATGCGATGTTTACGGCTAGATTATTGCCGCTAAAGTGTATTTAGTTCGGGTTTAACGAGCTTCAGTCAGGTGGTCGATTAATAGAGTGGGCTGGGCTTTACTTGTCAGCCCGTCAAAACAAATCATTTCAGTTACAGCGGTCAATTTGTTTATTCTGCTTAGCGCATTTAATGTGAATGAAGACATTGTACAATAAGCTCTCATTTACTTATTAGTCTTCCGCGCATACTTTGCCTCTGGTAGCTGTGGTTACTATAGAAAAACGCCTATAAATGACTACAGTTATCACTTTCTTGTTACCGTAATAGTGGTAGTTTAGCTTCGCCCCTCCCAGAGGAGAAGCTACTAGTTGTTGATCCGATAGACCAATATTGTGATGTACCTTGGGAGTTTATATTTCTAGTTTGGAGATAAATATAGGCCTAAACCTAAATAAATGTCTTATTCATGAATGTCTTATTAGTGCCAAAAAAATGTTTATCTTCCTCTAGGTCTCTAGGTTATTGTAATGTGTTTTAAAATACATTTTGACCTTGGCGGATCTAGTTATCTGGAAAAGTAATAATTAGAATTCAATTAATTATTTTATTAATTAAACTTGTTTACATGTCAAAATCACCTCCAGTCCATAGAAAAAGTCAAAATAAGGATTTGAATAATGAAGATATCAAAACATTGAAGATAATTTTAGAGTAGGCCTTCTATTGAAGTTTTTAGAATGGAGTTATTCCGAAACGTGTCAAGAAAAAAAATTTTAATATTAAGAAAGGTTCAAAAATTTACTCAAATATCTATAAATATTGTTACAATTCATAAATTTTAATCCTTATAAAAGAGTTACGCTTAGTCAGATTTGTCTAATCTGATAAATTATACAATGTTATATTATTTTAACTTTATTGTTACGATTGACTCTTTTATTTGTTGTCTGAGCTTTCAAAAGAGGTAGCTAGTCAGTGTGTAGGGGTAGGGATCTATTTGCATCCATTTTCTTTTTCACGTCTGTGAATCGCACTTCATTAGCTTACAGGCATCATTTTTCTTAATTTTATTTTTATAATAATTATGAATTGGGTTTTATAAACATTCATGCTCTCTGAACAAGTCTATTACTTTTAACCAATCACGGTGGCATCCTTGGTCAATAAAAGCACAACACAACAATGAAGAAGGAACAAACGTTCTTTTTCACGTACACATTATAACAGAAGCTGAACACGTGCCTTCCGCATTTTGTTTGATGTACCGCCTCCCGAGCGAAAATATTCGTTCGCCTCTGGTCTAGGCTTTACATTAACGAACGTCTGCGTTGTCACATCGGCCAACAGTAGTTCCACTTGCAGATTTGTTAACCCTTTGCTATACGATACCAGAAGCAGCATAGTTCTATCGCAATATTTGCTTATGAATATTGCGAGTTACTTTAGAGAGATAGGTAATTTGACGGGCGAATGACGTTTATAGAGCAAGCAGAATGCTTGCATAATCATCTCCACTCAGGTTTTTGTTCTTGTCTTTGAAACGAACTAGAATATTTGCTAGAATTTTAGGTTAGAATGAACCTAGGCACAATTGTATTGCGCATTAAATATTTCCCTGATATACAACGGAAAGGAATGCAGCCAAACGTTAGTCATAAAGCCTGTGGAACTTTGTTTCTTCTTGGGTGGTCGGAACGTTTTTAGAATCTGTTTTTTGTAAATATTTTAGTTATAAAATCTTCAACAAAGTTTTAAACCATAAATATATCATAAACACCATGCGTAGAACACAAATATCCAGGAAGGTAGCATTAAACAAATTATTTTTACGTAAATTCAACTTTTGCCGTTTCTAGGGTAGCAATAAATAATAGTGGTTCCAATAAAAATACAAAATTATAAAATGTCAACGTTTATTTCTTTAAATTCTAAAAAGGCTATGAATTATTTTCTAGAGAAGGCTACGTAATTTGTAATACCTACAATAATAAATACCTTTTTCATTTTCCTTTTGCTCATTGTTTCTTGATAAGTCACGAAAAGTTTAATATCGAGTTAGTTTTAGTCTATTGTTATTATGACCAACGTATTAATAGTGGTGATTAGTATGCTGGTCGTACATTTCTTTGAGTTTGGTCATATTATAAATTAGGCTATACATTTTTACTCTATTATAATATATTTAATTTCCCACCCTTTAATTCGAATTGTTTTTTTTGTATTTTTAATATCTGAGTTTAATGTAAAATTTTATAATTTTAGTACTACGCATTTTTTTTTAAATTCTGGTTTTGTTTTCTTGTTTACTAATCCCTTCCCGTATATTAGTATGATTTTAAAACATCTGATCAATTGCCATTGTTAATATCAGCTGATATTTTCATTGTTGTCTTCGGATATTTAAAGAGATAAGCGACCATTGTCCTTAACAATTAAATAATATACAATCTTACTTTATTTTTAATTTGTTCGTTCATGTGTTGTACTTTTGAGTCTAGGATTTAAGCACAAGTATTCATATGAAGTAGAATTTAGTATACTGTATCTTAGAAAATAATTACCAACCTCTTTGCGTGTATTTGCATGATTTTAAAACAGCTTATTCGTTGCCATTGAGTAACAGCTGATATTTTAATTGTTGTCTTCGGAAATACAAAGAGGTAACCAAGCATTGTTGTCAACAATAACATACAAGTTTTAATTTTAAGTTTGTTCGTTTATGCGTTGTACTATTCTGTGTGGGATTTAAGTACAACTATTTATTTAACTCAGCGAATAATATTTGTTGTGTTTTAAATTACTCGTTAACACTTCACTCCTGTAATTAATTACGTAATGAATCTAGTAACGCCTACTAGAAGGAAAAGATAAGGTATACATCGAACGCGTTCCCATGTGACTGCTGTGTTACTAGCTTCAGTCGCTATGGCAAGATTGCTGTCCCTGAGCTAGGGAGAATTCCCCGAACGGGAACGTGGACGACGATAAGCTCCTGTAGGAATACCTACTGATAGAGGTAACAGTTACCTAATGCGTACACAATAGTATATGTAATTGCAGCATGTAAACCAATTGGAAAAGCATTGGTTCTTCACTTTAAAATGGCTGCTTATTTAATCGGATAGCTGGTTTGTCTATAAGGCGAATGATAACATAGAAAAATGCTTGTTACTGTTTTATTAAAAACGTTTTTTTACTAATATTATCTGTTAACTTCCACCCTTATTTTCATCGATAAGAAAACTTTAGGAAATATACTGTCGAAAATATTTAGGGGAATTTGATGGAAATTTATAGTAGACAGATATTATAATATTTATAAAAAGTTGTTTGCTAATTTGTGTACTAGAAATTATTAAATTATAAATAGTAGGTTTTTTATGAAGAAGTTATTTAGAGTATCTAATGGATTACAGTTTTGAACTATTGGAAAAACGTTTTGTAAGTAATCAACACTAATTGTGTAACATTAAATAACAAATATATACATTGTAGATTCGAGTACATTTTTCTGCCCAATCTAACATTACAATATTTCCCTAAGTTGACGTGTTTCGGAATGACTCCATTTTCAAAACTTGAATAGTACTCAGTAAAATATTGTAATCTTAAGAAAGGCAGAAAAATGTACTCAAATGTATACAAATATTCCTAATAGAAGTAATTATGAGTACATTAAAGTTTCAAATATATAAACATTTATAAACAACATTCCAGCTCCCTTTTGAGTTAAGGTTACAAACACAAGAAATATACACAGCTCAAAATTATAAAACCTGTTTAAATAGAAGTATGATATAGGTTATGTTCCATTTCTTTAATTAAAGTTATACGTTTGTTGTAGCATGACTGATGATGATGGCATGAGTCATTGAAACGCGTATGAAATTAAACTTTTAAAATTGTGAGTTGTGTATATTTCTAGTGTTTATATAAACATTTGTTAAACATACCCATTAAGCGACAACAAGTGTAATCCGAATCTGTGAGATCAATAGAACCTCGATTATCCGAATTGAGTTTTCGGTTAACCGAGGTAGTAAAAACATATACATTAAGCATATACGAGTTGGAGTTCTGCATCATCTTAAGGAATGTCGTAAATACGTTTTTAACTTCAACTCGATGCATGTAAAGTGGAAAATATTAGAAAAAAGTTGTCTTTTTTCACGTATTTTACCAAATGTTTAACTATTCGTTTAAATTTCGATTTTCGAAAGACTCCCTATTATCCGAATTTTCGATTACTCTCGATCCACTTTGTCGGATAATTGAGACCCTACTGTAGGCAATAAATGCCATGTTCGTTCCAACTCCAAGCATCCAAGTATTTAAGACGTTTTCAACAAAATTCTACTTTGGATATTCCATTTCTTCGTATTTGGAGTTAGGAGTATCCTAATATTTATTTACAACTACATTTGCTTTGATAGTAGAAACCCTATTGCTCCATCCGAATACAGGTCGGAGTAGTTATATTTACCTAAGTGTAGCACACTCAGTGTTCGTTTGCTCCTTGTTTACTCCTCAAACCCGTTTTATTCCTGTATTTACGATCTTTCATCCCATTCTCCCACATTTAACACAAGTAAAGTTTCGACTGGAAGTGTAGTTTATGTAACATCATCGTGAAACTTTATCGTGCCTTTTAATCGCCTTAGAATTTTATTATAGAATATTCCGAGTCAAGGTTTCTTATTCATGTAAAATATAGCTCTACCTCTATAATAAAGTCAATTCCTACTAAAGTCAGAGAAAAAGTTTATTTTACTTACTTTTTATTAAATAATTGCAATTATTATAAATAACGTAACATAACCTATGCGTTAAAACAGCTATTTCTACAGCACAACCAATAACATAAAATCAGCTGTTTTATGAAATCCTATGTTTTCATTTATTTTAAGAGAAATGAAACAAAATAACTGTATTGCATATTCTTTTTCTGAAAAGCATTTCTCCCATATAAATCTAAAATTAGTTAATTAAATTTTATTATTAAATAATATTTGAAAAAACTATATTTACGTCAAATGTCATCCACTACAAGTTTTAAACATTTTTTTTTGAACTTGAGTGAAGAAATAAAAAGTATTTTTATTAATGCTGGAAAATTTGAACATATATATATATATATATATATATATATATATATATATATATATATATATATATATATATATATATTAAATATGGTGATATGTTTTCTTGTAATATAGTTAATAAATTAAAAATATTTCAAAAAGAAGAATACTTTTAATGAATATATTTATTCAAAGCTTTTCGCCGATAAAACAGTACCAACATCTTCAGGGAAAATAATTATCTAACCTTTATTTATCTAACCATTAGGGTTGGATAATTATTTTCTTGAAGATGCTGGTACTGTTTTATCGACGAAAAGCTTTGAATAATATATGTATTTAAAGTATTCTTGTTTTTGAAATATTTTTAATTTATTATCCCCTATATATATGAATGAAAGATTGTGAAATAATAGAAAGAATTGAAAATACCGCTAATAATTCGTTATTTAATTCCAATGGGTGTGATACGGGTAAAAACCCTTATGACCCTAAATAATTTAGATGCGTGACCTTGCATATGTGATAACTCAATATTTCCCGTGTACTAGGGGTGTCCGTAACTTAATTTATTAAATATTTTTGGTAGTGTTAGAGTTTTGTTTATTTTTCAAACTGTTTATGCTGTGTTAAATATTGTAGCTTCCGAGTTAATACAGCGGCTATATTTGGTTTAATTAATTTGATTTCAAAATATTTTGTTTATCTACAAAAACGTAATTTTGGTTTGTGAGCCAATGTATAATCACGACAGGTAATTCACCATAATTAACATATAAATAATAATCTATTACCGTATTATACAATGTGTTTACTTTCTCATTTTCATCCATTTTCAAAACTAAATAAAAATATAGCAGTCAAGACTTTTTTTTTCATAATATGATTCTTGTTTTCTTTTTATGCTTCTACACGGTAATGGACAATAATATCTTACTACCAATCATATAACATTTGGTGTCTTTCCTTTTATGCCGTTTTCATAAATATGCTTTACCATTTAAAAGAAATAATGTTTCATATTGTGAATGCTGTTTATTTTTTGTTTTTTATTTTGTAATTTTAGTCTCTAAGTATTTTTTCTTATTAATTACTTTATTGTAATGCTTTTTTATCTTCTGTTAAAACTGACTTTACTTAATAAAATCAACTCTTGTAAGATAACTTTTACCAAAAAAGCTTATTATTTCAATTCCAAATAGCCTCTTATCGCCTCCGTACTCGATCCGATATTCCATCGTTTTAATATCTCCGGTGCAATGGCTAACGAAGCTACGGTGCTATAAATCGTCTTCCGGAATGGACGGTACCGGGCCAAAGTGCACGGCGACAAATCATAACGGGTCGAGGAAACGTCAGTTGACATTTATACGTCGCATGACAAAGATTAATTGCTGCCGAGTAAATGAGTCTGTGCTTCCTCGTTTACACTCGGAGAGAAAATTTAACTGCGGATATATTGACATCCGCTTCCGTTTCCCACTGGCAAGCTACGTCAGTGGCGTGTAATTAGCTTAGTATTGGAAATATGGAATAGAGGCTCTTTACTCAATGAGTGTTTATTGCGAGGTTGGGAAGGTGCAAACACTTCACATTACACACAAAACACATGCTTAATATTCTATTACATATTACACCTCACACACGCTTTTTGACACGAGTAGTTTGCTCCAGAATCTTCTTAATTTACTCTTCTTTATTCCTGTTATGAATATAGGTATGTGTTGTACAGTAAAGTTTTGATAGTGGAGATAATCCGAATTATGTTTTCATGTTGGGAGAGGCAGAACAATGTACTCAGATGTATACTCCAAAACTTTCTAAGCCCTCCAATAGTTTGTATGATGTAACTAACCTAAGCGCAATATATACTCGTACATTATTTTAACTGATATTTTACAAACCCTATATTCGTCCCAGGTTAGTTTTAACTTCTAAGCCAAACGAAATTGATCTTACCGCACATAAACAGGCAACGCCTATATTGTTTGTTTTTATTTGTATTGTTACTCTTCTTGCATTTTTACGGACTTTTCAAATACGTATTAGATTGATCTTTGAACATTATTTATTCGGTTAAGAAAGTTAATTTACCTAGCACATGGCTCATTAAGGAAACAGCTGCGGGAGGTTGAGAGCGATAAGGCACTATCCGGGGCAGCCAAGGTACCCTAGCGGTCCAAAAGACTGGTAATATCATACGATTATAACACTCTTATCCTCACTTTCTATCCTTGTAAAATGGGAAACCCAGAGGTATAGTCCTTCTTGATAATGTATATAGTCTCCGAAACGGTAGTCTTCTTTCAAACAGAAAATATCTGCTACTATAAACCAAGTGTTTACAGCATAATTATTTTGTGGAAAATAGCTTTGCGTAGTTACCTGGGTGGGGAATTCTGTTTGAAGTAGGGAATAGAGAGAAAATCTCCACAAGAGCGCGATACTAGCGCGACTGCTTACTTTCGACAGTTAGATGACAGAGTCTGGGGCACAGTATGAACATAAATTAAAACTATAAGATTTCAAAATTTAAAAAAAAAATTTAATCGAAACAAAAAAAACTAGAAATTGAATTAGTTTTCAGTATACAATAGTTTAGCTAATGTTTTCAAAACGTACGTAGCCTTCTGCCAGTACAGAACCTTGCGATCAACTGAAGTCCTAAGGACGATGTCCTGTGCTGTGCTGGCGCATGCGCATCAGTGATTGTCCAACACGCAATAATCTTAGCGATTTTTCCTATGGTGATTCTACTATACATATTTCTACGGTATGTGTATAAGTATACCTTGATTTTAAGATCGAAATATATATAATGCGAAATGAAATTGTAATCAAGTTTGTTTTTTTTTTCGTGAAAAAACCCAGAACCTGTGGAGGATAAATTCCTCATAACTGGTTGTCCTAGGGTTTAGAAATAAGATCTGACTGTCTGTTATGGAAAAGTTCTTTTTATTTTTAAAAATCCCGCTTGTTGCGAGCTATCTGGGGCACCTGCATACGCCAAACAATATAATCCTGCATGTCAGTTCTGTGTAGGCACAACGAGGCATTAGGGTAAAATTATGGGCGCTATTTTCCCTTGTTTCGCAAGTAATTAAGTTGTGGAAATCGATAGAATATCATATTTTGGAGCAACGTACACGTGCTAGTTTTATCTGTATATTTTTAGTAAGTTACGGTTATTGAATATTACCAAATATTAATTAATAAACATTTTCGTACACAGGGAATGAAATTTTTGACACATAAAACGTGCCGTTAATGAATTTCCACAAAGTATTCATTAAGTACAATATTATGCTGAAATAAAAGCATTATACTTTATTTAACGTCTGTTAATAACTATTTAATGTCTTTAAGGTTGATATCAGATCACAGACCAATTCATGATTTTACAAATACACTCAAAGAGCTAAAGTTTATTAATCTAATAATAAACCATAATTTAAAATTTTTAACATTCATAAACAATACTTTTAATATAAATAAAATAAATATTTCGAAATCTTGTTGCTGTTGGAAATCATGACGAGCTAGTTGTAAATTACAAATTACACTTTTGCTATTACTTGCGGCCAGACATTTGTTAACTAAAAGTTGTTAATTGTTAACTTACACTTGGAGGAAACGTTTTCGTCTTACGACTTCTTCAGCCTCGTATTTTTTCCGCTAGGAATGCTGCAGTTGCGCTTCCTCGGTACCATTTATTTTATTTTTTTAAAATTTTTTTAACTTTTTTTTTGAACGTTTAAAGTGATGTGATCGAAAAGTATGTGTGATCTGTAAGACCGATAATCAACAGCCAACAATCACCCGCACACACACTAGCACGCCATATAGATAGAACTATTAGAAAATACATAAAACTAGACACACGCACAAGTTTAAAGAACACTTGTAGATCTAGTAAACAAAATAAAGAACATTGAAATCCCTCATAACACAAGCTTGGCATCGTTTGACATCACAAACCTATATACCAATACCCCAGTCACAGAAACACTAAACATATTACGAGACCATCTAAGACTTAACAACACTCCAGAAAATATCACAAAAGAAATCATACACATTTTGAACACCATTACACAACAGAACTACTTCACTCACAACAACAAATATTACACACAGAAACAAGGCCTACCAATGGGTTCACTGATTTCAAGCATTCTCGCAGAAGTATTCCTACATCACATAGAACAGAATAAAATCATACACATTTTGAACAGACATACACCATTACACAACAGAACTACTTCACTCACAACAACAAATATTACACACAGAAACAAGGCCTACCAATGGGTTCTCCGATTTGAAGCATTCTCGCAGAAGTATTCCTACGACACATAGAACAGAATAAAATCATACACATTTTGAACAGACATACACCATTACACAACAGAACTACTTCACTCACAACAACAAATATTACACACAGAAACAAGGCCTACCAATGGGTTCTCCGATTTGAAGCATTCTCGCAGAAGTATTCCTACAACACATAGAACAGAATAAAATCATACACATTTTGAACAGACATACACCATTACACAACAGAACTACTTCACTCACAACAACAAATATTACACACAGAAACAAGGCCTACCAATGGGTTCTCCGATTTGAAGCATTCTCGCAGAAGTATTCCTACAACACATAGAACAGAATAAAATCATACACATTTTGAACAGACATACACCATTACACAACAGAACTACTTCACTCACAACAACAAATATTACACACAGAAACAAGGCCTACCAATGGGTTCTCCGATTTGAAGCATTCTCGCAGAAGTATTCCTACAACACATAGAACAGAATAAAATCATACACATTTTGAACAGACATACACCATTACACAACAGAACTACTTCACTCACAACAACAAATATTACACACAGAAACAAGGCCTACCAATGGGTTCTCCGATTTGAAGCATTCTCGCAGAAGTATTCCTACAACACATAGAACAGAATAAAATCATACACATTTTGAACAGACATACACCATTACACAACAGAACTACTTCACTCACAACAACAAATATTACACACAGAAACAAGGCCTACCAATGGGTTCTCCGATTTGAAGCATTCTCGCAGAAGTATTCCTACAACACATAGAACAGAATAAAATCATACACATTTTGAACAGACATACACCATTACACAACAGAACTACTTCACTCACAACAACAAATATTACACACAGAAACAAGGCCTACCAATGGGTTCTCCGATTTGAAGCATTCTCGCAGAAGTATTCCTACAACACATAGAACAGAATAAAATCATAAATAACAACAAACACGCAGATAAGATAATATATTGGCACAGATATGTAGATGACGTTATAATACTATACCGAGGAAACATAAGACAATGCCAACAACTCCAAACTCATATAAACAAAATACACAAAAATATCCAGTTCACTGCAGAAGTTGAAAACAACAAAACATTGAATTTCTTAGACATCATCATAACAAAAAATCAAAACAAGCATAAATTCAACATATACCGCAAGCCAACCATGACAGACACACTAATACACAATTCATCGAACCACCCAATACAACATAAACACGCAGCATTCAAACATTTACTACACAGACTAAATAAAATACCTATGTCCACAACTAACTACACAGAGGAACTAAACACAATCAAATATTTAGCTTACAAAAATGGATATGACACTTATTTAATAGACAAACTACACAGAAAAATACTTAACAAGAACCGTCACAACAAAAACACGAACACAAACAAATTCATCACCCTCACATACATAAACAAAATCACAAATAAGATAGCGCACCAGTTCAAAAAGCAAGATACAATGTAGCTTACAGAACAACAAATAAAAGCCAAACAGCTATCAGACACAGCATTAATAACAATACCAACACATACAATAAACCAGGAGTATACAAACTAAAATGCAACAACTGCAATAAGTTCTATATTGGACAAACAGGCAGATCTTTCGCCGAATTCGGCCATAAATTAAACACACTAAAACAGTTTGAAATATATAGACATAGCAACACACATAAAAATGACATCTTAAATGAACAAACGCGACACAGATCACACATACTTTTCGATCACATCACTTCTAACTTTCATAAAAAAAAAAAAAAATTTGTAGGAGGAAGCACAACAGCAGCATTCCTACCGGCAAAAATACGAAGCTGAAGAAGTCCTAAGACGAAAACGTTTCCTCCAAGTGTAAGTTAACAATTAACAACTATTAGTTAACAAATGTCTGGTCGCAAGTAATAGCAAAAGTGTAATTTGTAATAAATATTTCATTATTTTTAATAAATATTAACATTTACAAGTCATTGTACTGCTAGTCCAATTCACCTAATATTAGATTAATAAACTATTAGCTCTTGAAAAGGATTTTCGGACAGAAAATCGAAACATAGAGTGTGTTTCTATTAGCATGAATTGCTCTGTGATCTGTCATTAACCTTAAACATTATATATTGTTAATTGCCGTTTTAACATAACACTAAAATTCCCCCTGAGATTCTAAGTAGAGTGTTTAAGGATTGACGTCACAGTTATAGTGTTTACCGCAGTCCTGCTACATTGCCTAAGCGTATTTAATAAAATTTAATTCTTGAACTTTCCTAAACTTTTTTCAAAATTCTGTATTTTGTAGCTATGTAATTTTGTTTTAGTATTACCCTCTATGTGTTTAGTGTTTATGTTTTATTTGTCTAATCATTAAACTACAATAACTCTTGCTATAAATATCTAATCAAACTTGATGCACATTTTGCTAACACTGTTAGCATTATCAGAAGGTTACACACATACTGGGATGTACACAATATGCGTTACTTCATAATTTTAGTGTTTGTAACCTGATGATGCTATCCGTGTTAGCGAAATGTGCATCAAAGGTGTTTTAATATTTGTAACAAATATTATTGTTTTAAGATTATAATTATGCCGCTATGCTCTGTATAGATTTACTTTGAAAATTTACTCTTTAGGTTTAGCTTTTTACTCAAGTTTCAGAATAATGTACTTGGATTTAGAGCTTTAAGTATTGTGTTAATACCCTTTTGATTTATCTCCTTAAACATTTCCTAATTACATTTGCATCCAAAAATTACCTAACTAAAGCATACAGCAATTAAAGAAATAAATAAAACGTGCCTCTGTATATGTATTTTCCTTTTTGTTTAGTAATATAAATAATGCGATTTTATAGTAATTGTTATCTCGCTAACCATCAGCACCAAGCCTTTCTGGAACGTTCCTATCCACGGAATCAGACATCCCATTACGTAAGAGCAGTTAAACATTGTTACCTCTTTTTTTATCTCTATCGAACACATGGTGATGTTTGCTAACAAAGACAAAGAACCAATCATCTCGTCTAGACAGTTACAATACCCCACCCACGACCCGCTACCGACGTTCACCCATTTTTCAGTGACCCCACTCCGCTACGCACTGAAAAAAAGCCATTTATTTTCCCCCAGTAGCTCAAGTTATTTATGAATGAACGGCAAGGTGGTTGTGGACTAGTAGTAAAGCCCATTCATGAATGTGAAGCTGATATTTATATAACACCTTATTTAGCGGAGCTGCTCCCTGCGTGACTCATGTTCTCTTCTCTTTGCCTCCCCCCTCCGCGTTTACCTCTCCTACAACTCTCAACCTAAACCATTGTTCAAGAGACAGTTTATTCTTGCTCCGACACTTGCGGCATACGTAATGCGTATTGGAGGACGTATGCCGGCACGATGGAACGCCAAAGGGATCCCCGATTTGTCTCTATTTGCAAACGTCTTCATTTCCTTTCCCTTCCTTTGTAGCTACACTAATAGGAATAAAGTGCCTGAATTTTTAAAAATTTTGTAGTTTCTTGAATTTATCTAATTTTACAATGTTCTCGATTACACATATTTATGGTTTAAAGAGCGCACATCTGTGTACCCTCCAAGCTCGCTAACTCGGACTATAATAACTAAACTCATCGATAAGTCTTTTCGACCTCTTTGCTTGATGCGCAGGTGTGGCGAGAAAATTAGTGTAGGGCTTTGTTGTAATGAGCAGAATCGAGACTCATGTGTGGGCTAGCATCCGCGTATTCTCTATCGGAGGAAATACCCTGAAGAAGGCCTTAATACACTACGTGTAAAAACAGTTATAAATTTCCTAGAAGCTCTAATTACAGCGCCCTTTTTAGGATACTATACTTTGACATTTCCCATTTCCAAGGGCAACATTTTGATATGTTCAGTGGCTTGCCTATCTTGCGCACAAAGGCTATGTTTGTCGCGAGTTTACTGAAAACAATCCTGTATTTCGTGTTTTGCAGTAGGGCCAGGTTTGGATCAGCGACCTTTACTGGTGACTTTAGTACCAGTGACAACTGGTACAGAGATTCCTCTGTAGGTGCCAATAACAGGCAGGCATACCAGTGTGGTCACTGGTGAAATAATTCCACACCTCGCCTTTTTCCTTTTCGGAAGGCTCATTTTATTAAAAATAAACTCGTACGAAATTAAGAACAAACTACCGAGTGCGAAATAGCGTCTACTGTATACAACACTGTCACTGTAGTGAAACCTGACACAAATCGTTCGCTCATACTCGACGTGAATGAGTAGCACCAGTGAGCGCGACAAATCAACCAATGACAGCAGTGGGGAAATGTCAGTAACTTTTCAGTCGCGACAGCGACATTTTGTCCAATCACAACAGAGACAATTCCCTCCCCCCTTCAGTCAACGACACTGCACCATAATCTGCGGTGGGAACAGAGCCAGTGACAGCGACAAATCAACTAATGACAGCCGTTTCATCCAGTGACTACAACTTTTTTCCCAATCACAACAGAGGTAATTCCGATCGATCGGCATATTCCATATTTTGTCTGCGGTACTGTCAGCGACAAACTAATATCAGTGACAGGTCATGGTGACAGAAAACATCAAGCATTCCTAATTTGCAGAAGTATTTCATGTCCACTCTCTGTTGGGAAATTTATTCTGTGTTGCCTTCAAAGGTTTGGTGTCCGTTTCTTCTGACCGTAAACGTATTTACAAAACCTTCACAGACCGTTTCGGAATAGTTCTTTGGGAATATAAAGATTGTTTTAACGATAAAATAACAGGCTGTCATAAATGGAGAGATTTTATGGTATGTTGAGTGGTTGATGGTGTTTGCTTTGTTGAGTTTATTAGCGTGGCTATTTTATTAATTACCAATCTGTCTGTGTTAAGTTTTGCATCCGTTTTAGGAAAATTGTTTCAAGAACAAGTTAGGTCAATGGTGTTTGTAAACCCGTGCTTCGGAATAGTCTGTATAAATGATACTTGAAATCACATAGTAAAATATAAAATCTTATTTCATGCATAGGTTTGGTTTGATTCCCTTGTCTTTAGAGGCGGAAATCGTCCATTGGTTTGGAAATTCTTTCGTAACGACTGTTGTGTCTTTACCTACAAGATTGGGCATCGTCTGCAAGAATAAAGATCTATTAGCGCAAATCTATTCGAACTGAGCGTGATCGAATATTGAACATTTTAAAAGGTCAGTATGAGCACTGGAGCCTGGACAGCCTTCGGGAACCCTCAATAAACCTCATCGACTCGGGACAGGCCCGTAGCTGTTTCGGCAATGAGTAAGTTCTTGTCAAGAGAATATATTTTTTTTATAAAATATAATATGATTATTTAATATTTATTTGAAACCTATTAAAATAGTTAATGGAAAACGATATCAAACTCTTCGTTTTATATCCTCCATTGGCATAACTATGGTCGATTGATAGTGATAAAAAATACAACTGTTGATTGGAACAAGAGTGTACTTATTTATTATTTTCTAGTTTAAAGGCGATCATTATTATGAATATAATCGCCTTCGAAGGATTAAAATTGTTATAACTACAGGCAGGATTCACGTGAGTACACTCCTTCCTAGTATGATATGAGAGAGATCGTGCGATGTCTCCTACCTATCTATTGGGGCCATAAAGATACCCGTAGACCAGGGGTTCTTAAAGAAGGGTTTTTGGGAGGGGTGAAAAGGTCACTGGGATTCCTTACAAACGTGAGGATGCGTTTAACAAATTTTGATGATAATGAGCACGTGAATCACGCCTATCATCGTAGGATTGCAACACTATCAGTTGTAGGGTGAAATATGTATTATTAAATACATGTTTATATGAAAAGTTGAATAAGATTATTTTACGTTCAATTGACGTAGCGGTTTTCAGTTTCGTACTCGGATTGTAATTCTTGGCCATATATAAATGTGAGGGGACGCAACCTTGTGGCAGTGTTACAAAGGAGGGAGGGCGCAGCCTTATAGTTTGAGAAGGGTGCTTATAAAGGTGAGGGGGGGGGGTGAATATGTTATAGTTTGTTATATCTTTTCAATTTCTTCTCTTAGTTTAAATTCTCTCTCTCTCTCTCTCTCTCTCTCATATATATATATATATATATATATATATATATATATATATATATATATATATATTAAATATGGTGATATGTTTTACCATATAAAATATATCTTTAAAATTTCAATCGTTAATAAAATAGTTCTCATTCTTCCACCCAAGTACAAATACAATTGTTAAAACTTGTGTGTGATGTTAATACAGTTTTTCAGAATATTAATTCAATAATTAAATTTAAAATTAAATAATTTAAGTTTTATATCGGAGAAAAACCTTTCACAAAAGGAGCAAGTCATGCAATATAGTTATTTCGTCATATGTAAAAATAAGTAATAACATGATTTCATAAAACATATGATTTTATGTTATAACATATGTGGTAGAACAACTGTTTTAACGCATTGATCACTACTTTATTAATTGTAATTAATTAATAAAAAGTGGCTAAAATACAATTTTTCGGTCTTTAACATTTTTTGTTTTTGTGATTTGTTTCAATTCAAAATGAAATCTTTTAGTTACTTATAATGTTTTTCTTTGTTGACTTTTAAATTGACTTTGAAAAGGTTTTGTTTATATTACTCTAAAAAAATAATTTTCATCCACAAAATATCGCCTCCAAATAGTATCGTCACTTCTAGAGCACCGTTGTAATTTCTGATTATAATTGGTTTCCATCTAGTGTCAAACGCATGGTTGCCTTAATTAGACGTTTCCGTTGTGATATCGGAATGTCGCCTTATTATTTCCTTAATTACTCTATCAGCTTCTCATTGTTTCGTTACGAACTGTCTAGATAGATCCAGAAATATACAAGTATTGATTCATCGTCCTAATGACAAACTAATCATTAGATTTTTGGTCGCTGAGTGGCTTTTCGTGATTGTGAGATGTCTTCTTTAAGGTTAAGTAGACTTTTTTGTGGTGATTATTGTCAACATATTGCCAAAGTGATGGCCTCGTGTTGTGTAGAAGAAAGGAAGATATGTATTAAAAAATGTTTGGAGATTTGGGTGGCGTTTTGAACAAGTGAATCTTTTTCAAAATCATAATGAGGAGTCAGTTCATTGTACGATATAAAAAGGTGATTTAATTTTGGAACCCCTTCGAGGCGCGTACAGTATGAAAAATCCAATTACTGTAGACTTCTGTAAAATGTTGATAGGCCAATTACGGATCTCGTGTTTTCATCTTTTAAGTAGAAGTTCACTACTAATAGACCCTAGGGATCTGCTAAACTCAGTTAGACCCCCTTCTATTTTCCGTCCTCGTCTTAAAGTATTAAATTTTAGTGTTAATATGTTTAAATTGTAAATAGTGTTTAACTCCTGTTTGTTTATTCCTATTAATCTCACCATGTATCTGTTAAAATTATCACGTATAATGCTAGTTAAGTTAAGTTAGTTTAAGATCATCCATCACAACTTTTTTATTCCATTCTAGCCCTAGGTTTTATTACACATTTTTATGTCCCACAAACACCCTTACTACGTACAGGAATTGATACACACGATACGAAAAATTTCCCCAGTCCAAATGTTTAAAATAAACGTAGTCCCCAAAAATAAAATCCTTATGTCCCACCCAAAAAGAACCGTCCTGCCTTGCAGATGCCCTTCCTACATCCATGCCCTACCAAAAGCCCTGTTCCCATATTCCTACCCGCAGCCATTGTCGGTGACAGACGCTGCATAACCTCGGGGGCCACCATACCCCCTCCTTCTCTGACTGACTGACTACGGTTCTCGTGTTTTCAGTAGAGGTTTACTATTTTTCGACCCACTTGCCATAATTCGATTTCAATATTATTTTCCTTTTCACTATAAATTCGCTTTTCCCCTGCGCAATTCTTGTAAGAACTGATTAGTTCTGAATCTTTTTAATGTGATTGTGCCATTAATATTTATAGACAAATTTAATAACAGGTTCATTTCGTATTTGCTTCAGAAATTAATTATTTTCAGTTACTCTTTGAACATAATATAAAACGCGCACTCGTAAAAAATACTCCCAATAAAACTTGTACTCCAAGTCATATGGCTATCGGCAGTTAATGTGACCAGTGACTACGTAATAGCCACTGATGATACCTGTACATTTTTGTCGAAACGCGTATGATTGGCATTTTTATTGCAAGGCTGTACGCACATTTCTAATTTAAATCCTAGAATGTATGAGATATAAAATATGTCTTCCCCCGTCAATTTCGTTCCTGATTGAGATCGATTTAATCTCAAGAAGTTCGGATAGTGGGTGTGCGGGGTTGTAGCCGGAAACGTGTAATTTTGTAACGCCGAGTGCAGGCAGGGAGGCGTTCTATCAGCCCATAGACGGCCGATCCTACAGATAGCGTTAACCGAGAGAGGCACGGAAACTTCAGATTATCGTTCAGATTTCTTTCCGTTGAGATGTGCTTCTAAAGCGTAACATAACAAGTCACGTGACAAAGTGGAGTATTATATAGGAGGCGACGTAGTATCAAATTATTCGTGGGTTGAAGGGAAAATTTAGTGATTTTATGTCGGATGAGCGAAACATACATCAGGTATTTACATACGGGACTAAACGTAATTTTAAATCACGAAGAAAGAAATTTATGTTTTAAATATCGCAATTTCAATGCCGAGGAATTACATTTATGAAATGTGTTGGCCTAATGCAATTTCAAAACCCCGAGGAACCTTATTTTCGAGAACAAAAATACAACCTAAACCCCAAAAAAACACATTTTCTAAATGAATAACTCAGTTTCAATGCCGAGGAACCTTATTTTCGAGAACAAAAGAAAACCTAAACCCCAAAAAAACACATTTTCTAAATGAATAACTCAGTTTCAATTCCGAGGAACCGCATTTATGAAATGAAAAACAAAATTTAAAACCCGTGGAATCACATTAATGAAATGAATAACTCAATTTAAAACCCGTGGAACCACATTAATGAAATGAATAACTCAATTTAAAACCCGTGGAACCACATTATTGAAATGAATAACTCAATTTAAAACCCGTGGAACCACATTAATGACATGAATAACTGAATTTAAAACCCGTGGAACCACATTAATGAAATGAATAACTCAATTTAAAACCCGTGGAACCACATTAATGACATGAATAACTGAATTTAAAACCCGTGGAACCACATTATTGAAATGAATAACTCAATTTAAAACCCGTGGAACCACATTAATGACATGAATAACTGAATTTAAAACCCGTGGAACCACATTAATGAAATGAATAACTCAATTTAAAACCCCTGGAACCACATTTATGAAATGAATAACTCAATTTAAAACCCCTGGAACCACATTTATGAAATGAATAACTCAATTTAAAACCCCTGGAACCACATTTATGAAATGAATAACTCAATTTAAAACCCCTGGAACCACATTTATGAAATGAATAACTCAATTTAAAACCCCTGGAACCACATTTATGAAATGAATAACTTAATTTAAAACCCCTGGAACCACATTTATGAAATGAATAACTCAATTTAAAACCCCTGGAACCACATTTATGAAATGAATAACTCAATTTAAAACCCCTGGAACCACATTTATGAAATGAATAACTCAATTTAAAACCCCTGGAACCACATTTATGAAATGAATAACTCAATTTAAAACCCCTGGAACCACATTAATGAAATGAATAACTCAATTTAAAACCCGTGGAACCACATTAATGACATGAATAACTGAATTTAAAACCCGTGGAACCACATTAATGAAATGAATAACTCAATTTAAAACCCCTGGAACCACATTTATGAAATGAATAACTCAATTTAAAACCCCTGGAACCACATTTATGAAATGAATAACTCAATTTAAAACCCCTGGAACCACATTTATGAAATGAATAACTCAATTTAAAACCCCTGGAACCACATTTATGAAATGAATAACTCAATTTAAAGCCCGAGGAACCTTATTTATTTTACTATTTTTCAACGGAAATATATGTAAAATTGGCTGTTGTCGATAAAGGTGCCGTGTAAGATTCTTAATAGAAAAAGAATTAAGATAAAACCTTTAAACTGAGATATAGGGTAGAATTACGTGCGGGGTCGTATACTTAAAGAACTATTTGTTGCCGGTCACAAGGGTAAATGTGGTGCAGGGATGCAGTAGAGAAGGTTAGAAGTATGGACACAATGATTCCTTGATATAATCAATGCATAAGCATACATGTAGGAGGAAGTGGTGACTGGCGATAAGGTCGCTTATATGAAGAGGACCTGGTCTCTATTCGATCGTGTTTATATATATATATATATATATATATATATATATATATATATATATGTGTGTGTGTGTGTGTGTGTGTGTGTGTGTGTGTGTGTGTGTGTGTGTGTGTGTGTGTGTGTGCGTGCGTGCGTGCGTGCGTTGACTCTTATGTAAATCATATTTTCGTAAATACTATGTTATTTGACTAAATAACCGTAGAGGAATTCCTAACGTGATATTTACTGTTTATTTTATTTCGACTCTTTAGTTTGTAAAAGGAAAATTTAATAAAATCTCAATTAAATTCCACTTTGTTATGTACTGCTTATCGTAAGGAGTAATGTTTTTAATGAATAAAGAGTCTCACAACTTCGCGGACAGTAGCTGGAATGAAATAATCTGAAAACTGAAGAAAAACGTGGCTCAAATTTGTTGACAACGTCCGTGCGTCTTTTGGAGTTGTGTCAAGCGAAGCGTACAGGTACGGTCGCTGCGGACAAAGCCATAAAAACAGCGATCGCTTCACAAAGCTGGCGAGGCGAGCGGGCTTACTTGCAACTTTGTACAGGTTTAGGGCTTCTTTGTTGTGCAACGCTCAAATAAAAAGCACTTCCGGTGCAATTATTTTTACGAATGGCGTTACCGTTTTCCCGTAATACATCAACGCGTTTTTACTGTTTGTGAAATTAGTTGAACATTTTCCCTTCACATTCGTACAGCCTTTAGTATTTTATTAATACAGTTCTTGTCGAGCTTTCACTAACTCGTATTATTAGTTAGTAATAACATCTCACAATGGTAAATAAAGCATACACTTGAACTAGTAATCAGTAACTAACTACTGACTAGTTTCGGCGACCGAATTGCCTTTATCAGGACCTATTCTGGTGAAAGCGACAACCTCGAAACTAATCTGTTGAATATATTAGCAATTAGTTAGGGTCAGTGTGTTGGTTGGTTGTATTTCAAAGGGTAAGCTATGCCTATAATTGTGTCGTTCAGCAAATCCCTAAGGAAAGAGGGCTTGTTACTTCATGCGTATTTTTATTAATTCCATTTTTTGTGCAGTAATCTAGTTAACTACAGAAATGACTTTTGTACACTTGAACGTAACAAAGGACCGGATGATAATGCAATTATATTGGCTTATTGGGCAAATATAATATGCAAGTTACACGTAATACGTACATGTAACATATCTGACAGTTTCCTTTGTGAAATGATTGTGGTAGTTGAAGACGTTAGTGAATAGGAACGCAATATCGCAGCTCCATTGGGCAAGTCGGGAACGTGAGGTCTATCAAATCATAAGTTATTAGTAAATTCAGTTCGTACAATGATTTTTTATTTTTAAAAAAATATCCACAATAAAATTTCTTAAATAATTATTGGAATAAAAAACGTTTTTAACACTCTTTAACATAAAAAAACTATAAAATAACTTCCTACATCCATGATGATCTATACAGTTTGATATCTCCATAGAGATTGTTTTTTATGCTGTACATTAGGTTAATTTTAATAGAGAATTTTATTAGATATTAAAATTCTTTAAAAAACTCTAAAAACAATTAGTAAATACAGTGCGTACACTGATTTTTATTTTTAAAAAATATCCTCACAAGGATAAAATTCGTTAAATAATTATTGGAATAAAAAACGTTTTTAACACTTTTTAAGATCGAAAAAAACTATAAAATAACTTCCTACATCCATGATGATTATAAGTCTATACAGTTGGATATCTCCATAGAGGTTGTTTTTATGCTTTACATTAAATGAATTTTATTAGATATTAAAATTCTTTAAAAAAACTCTAAAAACAAAACTGGCACAAACATAAACAATTGTAAGAACTATAGGCACTAGCATACATTGTCGTTTCCATGTAACAATTAGGCCGCGGACTTACAGAGAGCAACTGGTGATCGTAGCGCATTTTAAACTTGAGTTGCTATTAGAAAAGTTGCGCTAGTCGGTTTACACGATTGCTCATATAAAGTTGCCAGTTTAGTTGTCAGTTATGTCGTCGTCAGAGAAAGATTGTCTATATTTTAAGAAAGAAACTACAAAAAAAGAGAATTCAGTGTAAGCCTACACCTCTATAACGTTATTCATGCGGACAAAGTCTCGATGTGCAAAGTTCACGAAATTACCCAGGCCAATTTTTTTAATTATTATCGTATGAACATTAGCAGTTATGACTACCTTTTAAGTAATGTATTCTAGAACATTAAGAAAAAATCAAATAATTGGCGAGAAAGATGGAGAAATAAATTTCAGCTGGAGAAAGATTAACAATAACACTGAGCTAAGGTTAATTGCTCATTTATGTATTTATTTTTATGTATAACTGCAAAACTTAAAATAACATTACATTGCAATGAAATAATAATTAGTTTTTAAACAAATGAAATTATATAGTCCAAGTGCCGATTGTATACATTTTCAACACATTGTTGGAAATCATTCGTATCGTATTGAAGTTCTTGGATACACAGATCATGACCAGAAACACAAAATATACAAATAAAAATTATTATCATTTAAATGCAGTATCATTCTTGAGAAACGCATACACAACACAACAAATACCACTGGCAACTGAGAAACTGAGCAACGAGTTTACAGCATGCCGTGACCGGAGCAGCTCTAGTTTCTGTGTCACTCGCTAGTCGCGTTGCTATCACTTCTCTATGAATATGTGCATGCAACTCCGTATGCTGTGAAATGCAACTCAAGTTTGTGTTGCGTTGCGATCACCAGTTGTCTTGTGTATGTCCGTGGCCTTACCTATGCAATGCTTACTCCGTCTTTTATTTCGAATTTCAAAGTATTTTCATATCTAATAAAAACTTGTTAAAATTCACCTAATGTTAAAATATTAGAATATATGTAGATTTATAGATGTACGAGGAATTATTTTATACTTTTTTGTTTTTAAAAAAACTTTTGACTTCTTTCGTGTTTGCAGCATGTAATTATTCAATGAAGAAAATTTCCATGACTTTAAGAGAAAAGATTTTAGTACAAAATTCCGCTTCTGACAGTGAAGATTTTGTCGAAACTCGTCTGATTGTAATGGAGATGAAATAAATATCTTATATTTATTTTGTCGTGCTCGTGCAGGGGTTGTTGCAGGTCCATATCAAGCACCATTTCAACCCTAGCCTTGATTAAGCTCGGAGATAACGTTTTTTAAAACTAGTTTGCATCACTGAACTATTTGTAACGTTAAATTTAAGGATGTAATAGTTTCGAAAATTGGGTTTACTATAATATCGATCCATCCACATCCAGTGATGGTACGAGTGGACCGGGGCCGTCAGGGTCTAATGCATTGGTTCCCAGTTTGGGGGGCATGAGACCAAATGGAAAATTGGTTTTACTATAATATCGATCCATCCACATCCAGTGATGGTACGAGTGGACCGGGGCCGTCAGGGTCTAATGCATTGGTTCCCTGGGGAGCGTGAGACCAGATGGAAAATTGGTTTTACTATAATATCGATCCATCCACATCCAGTGATGGTACGAGTGGACCGGGGCCGTCAGGGTCTAATGCATTGGTTCCCTGGGGAGCGTGAGACCAGATGGAAAATTGGTTTTACTATAATATCGATCCATCCACATCCAGTCATGGTAAAAGTGGTCCGTCAGGGTCTATTGTATTGGTTCCCAGTCAGGGGGCATGAGACCAGGTGGAAAATTGGTTTTACTATAATATCGATCCATCCACATCCAGTGATGGTACGAGTAGAACGTCAGGGTTTATTGCATTGGTTCCCAGTCAGGGGGCATGAGATCAGATGGAAAATT
This sequence comes from Prosapia bicincta, assembly GCA_036971475.1. Taxonomy (NCBI): domain Eukaryota; kingdom Metazoa; phylum Arthropoda; class Insecta; order Hemiptera; family Cercopidae; genus Prosapia; species Prosapia bicincta. The sequence continues at coordinate 739,398 of JBAIZL010000033.1, read as the reverse complement.
GGTTTTACTATAATATCGATCCATCCACATCCAGTGATGGTACGAGTGGACCGGGGCCGTCAGGGTCTAATGCATTGGTTCCCTGGGGAGCGTGAGACCAGATGGAAAATTGGTTTTACTATAATATCGACCATCCACATCCAGTGATGGTACGAGTGGACCGGGGTCGTCACGGTCTATTGCATTGGTTCCCAGTCAGGGGACATGAGACCAGGTGGAAAATTGGTTTTACTATAATATCGATCCATCCACATCCAGTCATGGTAAAATTGGACCGTCAGGGTCTATTGCATTGGTTCCCAGTCAGGGGCCATGAGACCAAATGGAAAATTTGTTTTACTATAATATCGATCCATCCACATCCAGTCATGGTAAGAGTGGACCGGGGCCGTCAGCGTCTAATGCATTGGTTCCCTGGGGAGCGTGAGACCAGATGGAAAATTGGTTTTACTATAATATCGATCCATCCACATCCAGTCATGGTAAAATTGGACCGTCAGGGTCTATTGCATTGGTTCCCAGTCAGGGGCCATGAGACCAAATGGAAAATTTGTTTTACTATAATATCGATCCATCCGCATCCAGTCATGGTAAGAGTGGACCGAGGCCGTCAGCGTCTAATGCATTGGTTCCCTGGGGAGCGTGAGACCAGATGGAAAATTGGTTTTACTATAATATCGATTCATCCGCATCCAGTCAGGGGGCATGAGACCAAATGGAAAATAGCAAGATAAATTCCCTTTTAGTTAAAATTGAAGAACAAAATTTTAAACTATATTTACATCTCAGATTTTACCTGTAGTAAGTGGTACAATGTTTCTAATAGGCGAGTTTAAATCAGCTGACGTTAGCGCAGACTTGCTGTTTTGCAAACTGTAAAAAGACATGTTTTGATGACAATCGAAGCTGACAGGCCGTCCGATTGAATAGACGTTTCGAAACGGTGGGTTCCTTAACCTTAGAGCGTTCTTATTGTTTCACCCATTGTTGTAACTGCAAGTCATACGGCTTTGGTGTTCAGCTGTCCTTCTGAAGAGCATATAAGCGTTCACTGTTTACTCTGTAACAGATGAAGAGATTCTGTTATTCCATGCAGGACAGGTCGAACAATATTGTGGGCTCTTAGTAGCGATAATCTCACAAATAGCGGATGTGCTAAATATGTTTGAAGTTTTTTATTTACCTTGATTTGACAAAGTAATGGAAGGTTTGTTAATTATGACTTGAATGGAGATGGAACGGTTTAAAACCCTAATTTGGAATGACGTGTAACTGTAAAGCGTTATTCTAGAATCTCTCCAATAAAGGGAAGAGTGCCAGCTATGAGGAATGTAAATTCCCCCTTCGAATTGTCTGGAGACTAACTGCCAGTTGATCGATTTACTGCGAACTCTATACAATAACAATCATAACTCTGTTTTTGTAGAATATTTTAACGTTTGTTATTAATGATCAGTGGAAAGGTTTAGGATCAAATTTAACATTCAAAATTCATTGCCCAACGTTTTGAGATATGAACATTGTTCTCTTCAGGTGTATTTATTCAATAAAATTACTTGCTGACGGTAACGCGGTGGGCAATATAGAGAAGAATAAAACATCTCCAGACTGTCCCAGAGTTGCATCAACCATTGCCTGCCTTAAAACTGGCCTTTACGGGGATGAAGAATCATCAGGACATAACAAGACCGGATGTCCATTGCAAAAACTACCCTGGAGTCCAGCTCACGCACAATATACTGAACCAATATTGGTGGTCAAGAGCGTTGTTGGAAATTAGAGAAATGGATGTTTCCAAAAAATCACAATATTAGCAATTCCTCTCTTTATTTTGCGAATATATAATTTGATTTTTTTCTGCAACTAAGACGAGTCCTATCTATCAGCTTGCTCTCTGAGGGCGATTGAAAAGTGTCAGGATTCTTCCAGTGAACGACACCTACTTAATATTCTAGTACAGCTGATGATGTGCGGTTAATATTGCTTATAAACCAGACCCATTAGTGGTCCAAAGTGTGCGCGCTGGCAGCCTGTGAGGCTCTGAAGCCGGAGTGCACGGGCTTCAACTGAAAGAAATGTTGCGGGTCGTCTTATTCCCGTTCCGCAGGCGTTCGTCGCACAACTTGAAGTTAATAACTGTAATAAAAAGTACTTTGCAAAAATAAAGATTACTTCCGATTTACTAACTGGGTGTTAATTACATTTAAAATAAATCTGATATCACTTTTATCATATTGTTTATCGTTTTCACGAAGTTTAGTTATATACAGAAATATTACTCAACATTAATCAATTTCAACTTCAAGTTGTGCGATGAACGACTGTGGAACAACAATAAGATAACCCGCAACATTTCTTTCAGTTGAAGTTCGTGCACTTTAGTTTAGTCGCGTATTTTGGTTAGATGAATGTTGTGTACGTTTTGGTTAGTTGAATTTTGTTCATTTGAAGCCTAACCTCTAGAGCCGGACGAAGTGATTTCCTGCTGCAGTGGCGGCCTCCTCTGTCACGCTCTTGATCCTAAAGTCTCTATATGACAGACTTTCGGACGTACCATGGAGCCCTCACTGGGGCTCTAAGCACTTTATTTTGGAAGAGTTTCATAACCAGCAGGTTGTTGCTTTTTACTACAGTGAATTCCCAGTGACAACTCAAATGCCCATACGAGGTTGAGCACTTGCTTGTAAACTCGCAATTTATTGGAGTGACTCAGAATACCGCCCTATGAGTCACGCTAGTCCACTTCTATACTGGATGATTTTATTGTAGTAGTTTTTTTAATATTGTCATTTTGAACGATTCGTAACTGAGTGAATACTTAAGGGCTTACTTGCTTACGCGTTTCGAAACAATCGTTCCTTTTACGAAGTTAACCGTCTCCAAGCTAAGCTTCGTAAATGGATCGATTGTTTCGAAACGCGTCATAAAGTAGGATCTTAAGTATTAACTTAGATACGAAGTTTTAATTATATTTTAATCAGTGAATTAAAGATGATTACAACAAGCAACGTTGTCATTTTGTTATGTAAATGCCTTTGAAGAGGACATATCATTGGATATCGAAATCATTGGACAGTGAATTTTCAATGTTGAATTTGATCGAAACCCTTCTACTGATTATAATTTTTTAAATCTGCTTGAATTTATTTGATAGTAAATACAGTATGCAAAGAATTTAATCATGTAGGCCCTATATAGGATTCAATATGCTGACCTTAACAGGCAATGTGTCGGTGTTGAATTTTTTAACCGATATGCTAATGCGAATTCCGTTGTGTTCCTGTTTCCTATCGTTCTAAACAAAGGTCGATAACACAATTTGGGGGGGGGGGTTGGAGTATTTGGTTAACACTTATATTATATTGCATAAGTGTGCACAGTATTTAAACATTATTAACGCCAAAGTATAGGAATTAGGCTGGGCGCAATTATCGACAGCGCCGAATGCACTTTGTACTATGGTACTATGCAGGCGGTCCTATGTGCTATGGATTTAACTGTACTTAGGTAGATTCTGAATGTAATGCATAAACTGCATTGTTTCTGCCATCCACTATACTGTCTAACTGGGTAAACTCTTATCTTATCCATTTAAGGCGAATGGTTATCGGTCGGAATCATGATGCATCTGGTGATCTGCTACCTCTTTCACCTTCAGAATCATGCTCTCGTTATGATAGTCGCAATCCGTTATCAAAGGATTAAAGTGAAATAGCCTAGGGAGTTCACAATCGTAAATCCGTGGCTAGGGTACTAGATACGAATTCGTGAATTAATGTCCAAAGGATCAATCTAGAATACGGCGAAGAGTCCATCATACAGATGATGCACTGATAATACTGATGAAAGTTATGCTTACGTCACTGGAAGTTTTTCTCCTCGGCAAATCGAAAACAGCGCCTTATCTGTAGATATAATTACCCTTTGTTGTTCTCATCCTCATGCCAGTAGCTAATGTTAGAACGTGAACTTTCTAATGCAGCTAATCCTTTTAGTTAGACAATGCTGCAGAGGTTAGATAATTTAATTATAGTGGTGTAATTTGCTACTCGACATTTTAAAATTTAAATAAATATATAAAGTTTTATAGATAAAAACTGGTCCGTGGTTTTAATTGATTCATTGGTATCTGTTGAACTAATTTCTTGAAATACTGTTTACAAAACGCTAGAAAATTATTTTGTTTAAAATTTTAAAACCTATTATAATCTAAATATGTGAATTGGCCTATAACTAGTAGCGTGAGTAGAAACAAATACTGTACTTCCACAAATCGGCCATTAGCCTTATATTTAAAATCATCCTGTTGTCTAAACTCTCGTAAAATCCCAAAGCACTCCTAACGAAATGTTCAGTTTCAGGCTAGTAGAAGTATACCAATGTCTATTTAGCTGTGGCTAGAAGACATGATTTTCATTTGACGACAGCGCATTAAAGTAAAGTAAGTCAAACTATATTTTTTTGGAAATGCCTACATCGACGACTACCTTGAGCCGCAGTGGATAATTCGCTCATTAACTTGGTTTTTTTGTCAACGGGTACCTTGGGCTGACCTGGATATACCGCTCACGAACCTGGTTTCTTTGTCGACAATCACTTTGGGCTGACCCGGATATACCGCTCACGAACCTGGTTTCTTTGTCAACGGGTACCTTGGATATACCGCTCAAGAACTTGTTTTCTTTGTCGACAATCACTTTGGGCTGACCCGGATATACCGCTCATGAACCTGGTTTCTTTGTCAACGGGTACCTTGGATATACCGCTCACGAACTTGTTTTCTTTGTCGACAATCACTTTGGGCTGACCGGATATACCACTCATGAACTTGGTATCATTGTCGTCGGCTACATTGGGATGACCCGGATATACCGCTCACGAACCTGGTTTCTTTGTCGACGTCTATCTTAGGCTGACCCGGATATACCACTCATGAACATAATCTCTGTCGTTGGCTACTGTGGGATGACTCGGATATACCTTTATGAACTTGGTTTCTTTGTCGACGTCTATCTTAGGCTGACCCGGATATTCCGCTCATGAACTTAATCTCTGTCGTTGGCTACTGTGGTATGACTCGATATACCGCTCATGAACATAATCTCTGTCGTTGGCTGCTGTGGGATGACTCGGATATACCGCTCATGAACATAATCTCTGTCATTGGCTACTGTGGGATGACTCGGATATACCGCTCATGAACATAATCTCTGTCGTTGGCTACTGTGGGATGACTCGGATATACCGCTCATGAACATAATTTCTGTCATTGGCTACTGTGGGGACTCGGATATACCGCTCATGAACATAATCTCTGTCGTTGGCTACTGTGGGATGACTCGGATATACCGCTCATGAACATAATCTCTGTCATTGGCTACTGTGGGATGACTCGGATATACCGCTCATGAACATAATCTCTGTCGTTGGCTACTGTGGGATGACTCGATATACTACTCATGAACATAATCTCTGTCGTTGGCTACTGTGGGATGACTCAGATATACCGCTCATGAACATAATCTCTGACGTTGGCTACTGTGGGATGACTCGGATATACCGCTCATGAACATAATCTCTGTCGTTGGCTGCTGTGGGATGACTCGGATATACCGCTCATGAACATAATCTCTGTCATGGGCTACTGTGGGATGACTCGGATATACCGCTCATGAACATAATCTCTGTCGTTGGCTACTGTGGGATGACTCGGATATACCGCTCATGAACATAATTTCTGTCATTGGCTACTGTGGGGACTCGGATATACCGCTCATGAACATAATCTCTGTCGTTGGCTACTGTGGGATGACTCGGATATACCGCTCATGAACATAATCTCTGTCATTGGCTACTGTGGGATGACTCGGATATACCGCTCATGAACATAATCTCTGTCGTTGGCTACTGTGGGATGACTCGGATATACCGCTCATGAACATAATTTCTGTCATTGGCTACTGTGGGGACTCGGATATACCGCTCATGAACATAATCTCTGTCGTTGGCTACTGTGGGATGACTCGGATATACCGCTCATGAACATAATCTCTGTCATTGGCTACTGTGGGATGACTCGGATATACCGCTCATGAACATAATCTCTGTCGTTGGCTACTGTGGGATGACTCGATATACTACTCATGAACATAATCTCTGTCGTTGGCTACTGTGGGATGACTCAGATATACCGCTCATGAACATAATCTCTGTCGTTGGCTACTGTGGGATGACTCGGATATACCGCTCATGAACATAATCTCTGTCGTTGGCTGCTGTGGATTGACTCGGATATACCGCTCATGAACATAATCTCTGTCATGGGCTACTGTGGGATGACTCGGATATACCGCTCATGAACATAATCTCTGTCGTTGGCTACTGTGGGATGACTCGGATATACCGCTCATGAACATAATTTCTGTCATTGGCTACTGTGGGGACTCGGATATACCGCTCATGAACATAATCTCTGTCGTTGGCTACTGTGGGATGACTCGGATATACCGCTCATGAACATAATCTCTGTCATTGGCTACTGTGGGATGACTCGGATATACCGCTCATGAACATAATCTCTGTCGTTGGCTACTGTGGGATGACTCGGATATACCGCTCATGAACATAATCTCTGTCGTTGGCTACTGTGGGATGACTCGGATATACCGCTCATGAACATAATCTCTGTCGTTGGCTACTGTGGGATGACTCGGATATACCGCTCATGAACATAATCTCTGCCATTGGCTACTGTGGGATGACTCGGATATACCGCTCATGAACATAATCTCTGTCGTTGGCTACTGTGGGATGACTCGGATATACCGCTCATGAACATAATCTCTGTCATTGGCTACTGTGGGATGACCCGGATATACCGCTCATGAACATAATCTCTGTCGTTGGCTACTGTGGGCTAACTCGGATATACCGCTCATGAACATAATCTCTGTCGTTGGCTACTGTGGGATGACTCGGATATACCGCTCATGAACATAATCTCTGTCGTTGGCTACTGTGGGATGACTCAGATATACCGCTCATGAACATAATCTCTGTCATTGGCTACTGTGGGATGACCCGGATATACCGCTCATGAACATAATCTCTGTCGATGGCTATTGTGGAATGACTCGGATATACCGCTCATGAACATAATCTCTGTCGTTGGCTACTGTGGGATGACTCGGATATACCGCTCATGAACATAATCTCTGTCATGGGCTACTGTGGGATGACTCGGATATACCGCTCATGAACATAATCTCTGTCGTTGGCTACTGTGGGATGACTCGGATATACCGCTCATGAACATAATTTCTGTCATTGGCTACTGTGGGGACTCGGATATACCGCTCATGAACATAATCTCTGTCGTTGGCTACTGTGGGATGACTCGGATATACCGCTCATGAACATAATCTCTGTCATTGGCTACTGTGGGATGACTCGGATATACCGCTCATGAACATAATCTCTGTCGTTGGCTACTGTGGGATGACTCGGATATACCGCTCATGAACATAATCTCTGTCGTTGGCTACTGTGGGATGACTCGGATATACCGCTCATGAACATAATCTCTGTCGTTGGCTACTGTGGGATGACTCGGATATACCGCTCATGAACATAATCTCTGCCATTGGCTACTGTGGGATGACTCGGATATACCGCTCATGAACATAATCTCTGTCGTTGGCTACTGTGGGATGACTCGGATATACCGCTCATGAACATAATCTCTGTCATTGGCTACTGTGGGATGACCCGGATATACCGCTCATGAACATAATCTCTGTCGTTGGCTACTGTGGGCTAACTCGGATATACCGCTCATGAACATAATCTCTGTCGTTGGCTACTGTGGGATGACTCGGATATACCGCTCATGAACATAATCTCTGTCGTTGGCTACTGTGGGATGACTCAGATATACCGCTCATGAACATAATCTCTGTCATTGGCTACTGTGGGATGACCCGGATATACCGCTCATGAACATAATCTCTGTCGATGGCTATAGTGGAATGACTCGGATATACCGCTCATGAACATAATCTAAGTCGTTGGCTACTGTGGGCTAACTCGGATGTACCGCTCATGAACATAATCTCTGTCATTGGCTACTGTGGGATGACTCGGATATACCGCTCATGAACATAATCTAAGTCGTTGGCTGCTTAGGGCTAACCTGGATATACCTTTATGAACTTGGTTTCATTGTCGACGTCTATCTTGGCCTGACCCGAATATACCTTCACGAACTTGGTTTCTTAATTGAAGGACCTGGCTCGGGGATGTACGTATTATTTAATCCGTTCCACGGCAGTTTCATTGATGACACCCCTACTACTAGCACCCTCATTGGACCATTTAACTTTTTAACATACTCACAAATTTAATTTTCTTATACACATTAGAAAAGTTGGAAGGGAACTATGGAAATTTTCACGAAACACATTATAAGAGCTTATAAAATATGTAACTTACACAGTGTGTATATATAATGTTTAAACTGATGACAAAAACTCATGTCTTTGGTCATATACAAAACTAATCAACACACTGGACAACAAAATTTGAAATTTTCCATCACTCCCCCACTATACATGCGCTTAGCAAATATAATGCATTCTGTCTGGATCTATACCTATCCGCTTAACCTTGAGTCGGATCCTTTCCTTTCAGCGTATTATAAAAGGAATAGCTAAGAAGCCCTTTAACGAAAAACAAAAACGTACCTTGATTATTTATCCTGTCAGGCAGAAATATTCGATTACTTGATGTCTAAAACACATTTTGTAATTGCCATTGGAAAAATGTCGAAACTTAATTTATCTCTGTGGCTCTAGAGCTAGTTAATAATATAAATATAAGACAAAATATTGGTAACATTAATTCTTTTTAAATAAATTTGAATTTGCGTTTCATAACTCTTAAATTCGTATAGTTGAAGTTGCCTCAAAAATACACAAGTCTGTGGTATTTTGCATTCCAGTATCGAATTTATTATTGTAGAGGCATTAAATGTAAATAATGTTCCATGGATACTAATGAATGTTTGCTGTCGTTGCCAGGGTATTATTTTCTACCCCTACAAAGTCACAAAAACTGAATTTTCAACAAAGAACTCCGGCTAAATTTACTGTGAAACTACTTAAAATATTAACTTGAAGATGACACGGGTTTATCCGAAACAATCAACAGTAAAACCGCAAGTTTGTAATCCGTGTACTGAAATGTACAACTTTTGACAGGAGCCGACCAAATCCCTCACTGGAATACCACACCCCGGTATCGAACCCGGGCCTCTCCGACAAGCCCCGCCTCCGGGTTGCCATTGGTCTGCATAGTCCGCGCATCGATTCCTACCTCCCCCGTAGAACCCTACAGTGCTAACACTTTTCTTTCTGTCTTTTACTATAATTTATATGGCTGAGAAAATATCATTGTCCATTACATAGTGCATCATGCAAAATCGCCAAGTTTTTGTTCTGCAATTACTTTTGCCTCTCCGCTTTTATGATGAATTCACCGTGCCTCGTTTTCTTTCGTCTAAAGGCACTTGATGTTAATGCCACTTCTTGCGCGCCCTCGTTACGTTTTTATGCAGTAATGCTGAGAAATAAAACAATAAAAACAAAAGGTTCGGACCCATTTACCGTATCTTTTAGTTTCAATTACACCTCGTGAAAACTCCCGATTTATCTACCCTAGCGTAACGTTTAGTTATATTGATTCCCTTCGTACACACAGTGGAAACACTTTTAGAATTATTCTTTCATCTCGTTATATTGGTTTTCTCATAATATTTGTTCACTTACGCTTTGTTCATTTATGCTAACAAGTAATAAAAAAAAAATGTTCAAGTCAATTCCCCTGTAGCTCATCAAACAATATTAAATTTAGTTATTTTTTATTGAATACAGCAACTACAATAAATTTAAATAAGGTAATATAACAAATCCGTTTAAACAGCTGTTCTATAATCTGTAACATGATTAGCCGATTAGCTGTTGTATAAAATCATATGTTATCACTTATTTTAATTCAAATGGGACGAAATAACTATATTGCATACCTTGCCTCTTTTGTGACAAGTCTTTCTCCCATATAAAACTAAAATTAACTAATTAAATTTAATTAATGAATTACAATTTGAAAAAAAAATATTAAATTCGTGTCATTCACTGCAATTTAAAAAAAAAATGTATTTCAGTACTTGAGAGAATAAATAGAAAGTATTTTACTAAACGATTCAAAATTTGTACTATATATATATATAATAAATTAAAAATATTTCAAAAACAAGAATACTTTTATTGCATATATCTAAAGGTTAGATAATTATTTTCCTGAAGATGCTGGTACTATTTTATCGGGGAAAAGCTTTGAATAATATATGCAATAAAAGTATTCTTGTTCTTGAAATGTTTTTAATTTATTAAATATATTACAAGAAAACATATCACCATATTTAATATATATATATATATATATATATATATATATATATATATATATATATATATATATATATATATACTTAACTTTGCAGCACTGTTTTCTTGTATTCACTTATCACTTTCACTATATCTACTTAAACAAGAATCTTACTTGCTATTTATGCGAGTTAACTTTCAAAGATTGATAGTATCTCCATTATCGAGCATCACTGATCGGGGGCTGAAGTGTAATCTAATGTAGTAGATAATAGTAGTTATAATTAACTGAAAATGATGACTGTCATTGAAATGCGTCTGAGTTTATAAACCTTTTTGGTTTGTATAGATTTTTTATCACTTACTAGCCTGCCTTTATTTCACAATCTAATCCCAAAGTATTTTATGAATCTGATTGTTAACTGTTGTTTCCATCAGCCCAAATTTTCCATGCATTAATCTCGATTCGATTTCAATTATGATATGTAAATCAATCTATTTTGGGCAGAATAAAAAGAAATTATAGTGGCGTAACATAAAATTTACTTGAAGGATTTTGTGTCTGACGCTGTAACTTAGCCTCTGGTAATCGTGACGGGAGACAGCAGAAAGAACTTCGTTACATCTCTAGCTTCGGTTCTAGGGGAACTTATTTCAGAGAGTTACCAAAGAGCGATGATATCAAGGTTCAAGCGAAACGTTCCTAAAGTAATTATAACGGGGTTTTTAATAATAGTTGTTATGTATTAGTTTGTGTTGTTTCTTTGAGAACTGATTTGTTTATGTGTCTTTTATCGCATTTCTAAGGTCTCAGATGAAGTGTTTCTTAAAAAAATATTATCAAGGAAGTTTACAATTCTCGTTAAGCTGCAACGGACATTGAAATTGTTATCACATTTATATATTTAATGATATTTTTATGTAATAAACTTGTTTGTTTCATTTATTTTCAACACTTTTGTTTTCGCACATCTTACCGTTATAGTTTTAAGGTTTTTGCTCTGTTCTTTTCCTTCTATTAGCTCACGCACTCCCTATATATCTTGTTCAAATTTTCAATCGTTAATAAAATACTTTCTATTCATCCACTCAAGATCAAATACATTTTTTAAACTTTTAGTGGATTACAATTGATTGCAGTTTTTTCAAATATTAATTCATTAATATATTTAATAATAAATTAATTTTAGTTTTATATGGGAGAAAAACTTTTCACAAAAGAGCAATATATTAATTCCGTCCCATTTGACTTAAAATAAGCGATAACATATGATTTCCTAAAACAGCTGATTTTATGTTGTAGGTTATGTGGTAGAACCGCTGTTTTAACGCATAGTTAATGCCAATTAGTTTATATTATTTGTAATTATTTATTAAAAAGTAACTAAAATGAAATTTCTCATTGTTGACCCAAGTAGGAATCGACTTTAAACATTTTTTGTTTGTATTACTTGTTAAAATTCAGGTTTGTTTTTCCTTAACTGTTCCGTTTTTGTTTTCAAACAATTTCTCTGTAAGTTTTATCGTCTTTGCATATTATAAATTTTTATATGTAATAGGTGATGTAATTTAATTATAGGAATAGGTAAATTTTTTTGTTAAACTAAAATTTAAATTCTGTTCATGTACAAAAACTTAAATAATTATATTTTTCTTAGGAATTCCACTTATTGTTTTTCTGTAAAAAAGACTGCTTTTTTAATCATATTTTTCTCAACATTACGACTTCTGGAGAATATGTTACAAGAAATATAGGGAGTAATTCTTTGTATTTAATTAGAACTGAACTTTTGGCCTTGAATAAGTGGTTGCTTGTCTTCACCAGTATCATTAGCTGTTATGAAAAGAGTATTTTTTTTGACGCAGATACGAAAGAATGACTTACGATTCGAACTATGCAATAAGGATAATATGATTCCATAGTTGACAAAGGACAGAATGCAAGCTGTATCTAAGCGCAAAGCAAGGACGCGAGGGTTTGACAATTGCAGCGCCTCGGACTGCATTGCGGCCTTCGACATGCAATCTTCAATAGGTTTTATTATAGACTGTTGCCATTGAAAGTTTCGTGCCTGGGTTTATAAACGGCAGATTTTATCTTTAAGAACTGTTATTTTTCCTTAAGCTTTTATAAAGGGTTTATTTATGAATTCTGCGCGCTCGCTCACACGCACGCGTGTGTAATTAATTTATAACCATGTTAATTTTTCTAAATTGGCTATTCTAATTATAAAATTTGCTACTTAAGTTGTTGACAATATTTTCATTGCGTTTTTTTTGAAAATTTGTTTTAGTCGTAGTTTCAACCTTTATAAAGTAAATTTATAATGTGAATTCGGCGTTGGAACAATTCCAATCACTCTATATGGCGTAGAATGAATGGTTACGTTTTGTATGTACTTTGGTTGAGTAATTTCACTTTCAACATTAGTTTGTTACTAAATATGTCAAAAATCAATAGAGTTAACAGCGGCGTATTTATAAATAATAACAGTTATAAATATTTGTTACAAATCTTTTACTACTTTTATGTATATAACGATTCATATTAGTGTAGAAGTTGTATAGAACATAGTTGGCATCATCGGGTATAAAATGTCATGTCGCGAATAAAGCGCACAGGGGAAAAAGCGCACTGCGGAGAAAGCGCACAGCTAACCCTTATTAGTTAGAATAGGAATCCAGCCCCTTTTTTCTTAGTAATATTTATATATATATATATATATATATATATATATATATATATATATATATATAAATATATATATATATATATAATAAATATATAATGATATGAAATATATTTAGTTTCTCCTTGATAGAAGGTCTAGCCAAGTTTTTGTAAATAGGAGACTGTCTTTAAACACGCTTTGATTTTGCCATTTTCGTCATACTTCTTCACAGTTTTTTCCAGCTAAATTCAGTTCTAACCTCATGTACATAGAACAAGATTCCTCCGCTTCACTCTTTAAACAAAGTATGACATCTCTGATTTTGGGGTTGGGACGTCCAAAAAGATTGTTGATTTTGTTGGGCCAACCTTCTACAGCGTTGGTAGTCCTGTGGCGCCTAGCATAACAATTCCATAATTCAATAGGAATTACGTCATTATGCAGCCATTGTTTGACGAAGCAGTCGAAGAAGAGAGTTGATTTCGGGTTGTCAGGAGCCTGTGAGTGAATTTCAACCCATCCGTCTTGGACATCTTCAGTTTTCTAGAACGCTAACCAGCACACATTTGAGTGGACATTCGGATTTCTTCATTTTTTTTAGATTCACATGTCAAACCAATTTCTTGTATTTTCCTCCACGGACATTTTTTCAAATGAAAGTAGCACCCATGGATTTCAACCAGCTATTCTACTGCGTAGAGACTCACCTCCAAGCGGCTCCAATTAGTCACTACCTGGTAACGCAACCCCTACCCTAATCTGTTACATTGGCCTCTGTGCGTTTTTTTCGCATAATCATAAAATGTGTAACCTTTTGATGATGCTGTGTTAACATAATGTGTATATATGTGGAAACAGGCATAGCACACATCTCCATTAACAAAGGTCACAAACACACGAGCGCGCGCGCAGGCAGGCAGAGAGGGGGGGGGGGGAAGGAAGGAAAAGAATGTACATGTGTAATTTCGATATTCAGTCTAGGTTTAATTCTAATTGTGTATTGTTATCCACACAAAAATATAATTAAATAACCTTAAGTAATTTGAAATTAAATTATGTCTAGATTTTCAATGGCCAATAAATAATTTTGTAGTTGTAGTTAATCCTATAACTTGAACTGGATACTCGGATGGGTTGGTAGGTGTCAGGATCGATTTATTAATGACCCAAAGGATTTAAACTGAATTAAATTTGGAGTTTTTAAAGTGTCAATGGAATCTATACCGGTTTATAAATGTAACACAGGTGTAGTAATTTTGAAAATTCTTTGCTTCAGAATTATGATATGTTCTCTCTCTCTCTCTCTCTCTCTCTCTCTCTCTCTCTCTCTCTCTCTCTCTCTCTCTCTCTCTCCCCTAGACTGTTCAGTACTGGGTGTTGAAGGTTCTAGGAAGACGAGTGGATAAAGAATGATATCTGTGTTGACCGTACCTCTAGTAATTCCAGACGATACTCTTTATCTAATCAGTAATAGTCGGTAATATTGTTCAATCATTCTCTTCTTTAGCAACACGTTTATTTCACATTAAACTCAATGCTTAGGCATATTCATTTTTTAAAATAAAATTTTAAATTTATTTAGAGCAGGTTTTAAAAAACATATTTTAGAACCTCCGATAGAAGATGCTTTACTAACCACTTTATCTATTCCTTCCTAACAAACTGTTTTGTATTGTTTGTCAAAATTTCGACAGGAAAGCCAAAACGAAGGTCGAGATTTCCAAAACAAATCACTCCAATGGGTTATCTTCAGAAGTAAAAAATCTATTAGGACCTTTAATTGTGTAAAGTTACAGCTTGAGATATTGTAGGTGCAATATGATTGTAAGGTCTTGTATAACTCACGAGACAATTCTTAGGCACAGTGGTGAACAAGGCGTAGTGGTTGTGTTGAACACTGAGTTTGCTGGATCCTCCGCCATTATAAATGTCAAGTAGGCAACTGCGCATTGGCCATCAACGTCTCTTGCTATAACACGAGACGATGCATAGGCACAGTGGTGAACAAGGCGTAGTGGTTGTGTTGAACACTGAGTTTGCTGGATCCTCCACCACTATAATGTCAAGTAGGCAACTGCGCATTGGTCATCAAAGTCTCTTGCTATAACACGAGACGATGCATAGGCACAGTGGTGATCAAGGCGTAGTGGTTGTGTTGAACACTGAGTTTGCTGGATCCTCCACCACTATAAATGTCAAGTAGGCAACTGCGCATTGGCCATCAAAGTCTCTTGTTATAACACGAGACAATGCATAGGCACAGTGGTGAACAAGGCGTAGCGGTTGTGTTGAACACTGAGTTTGCTGGATCCTCCACCATTATAAATGTCAAGTAGGCAACTGCGCATTGGCCATCAAAGTCTCTTGTTATAACACGAGACAATGCATAGGCACAGTGGTGAACAAGGCGTAGCGGTTGTGTTGAACACTGAGTTTGCTGGATCCTCCACCATTAAAATGTCAAGTAGGCGACTGCGCATTGGCCACCAAAGTCTCTTGCTATAACACGAGACAATGCATAGGCACAGTCGTGAACAAGGCGTAGCGGTTGTGTTGAACACTGAGTTTGCTGGATCCTCCACCATTATAAATGTCAAGTAGGCGACAGCGCATTGGCCATGAAAGTCTCTTGCTGTAACACGAGACGATGCATAGGCACAGTGGTGATCAAGGCGTAGTGGTTGTGTTGAACACTGAGTTTGCTGGATCCTCCACCATTATAAATGTCAAATAGGCAACTGCGCATTGGCCATCAACGTCTCTTGCTATAGCACGAGACAGTGGTACAGTATTCATTTGACTATTGCAACTTGTACGTTTTCTTTTTATGTAGAAAAACAACACAGGGAACAGATTTTAAAGGTATTATATGCATTGTATATTATTTGATCGATTTTATTATTTTCAATTTAGATTAAAAAAACTAGTTTCTATTACTCTAAACATATTATTTTTTAGTTACCAAGATTAAACTTAACTGTAAAAATTAAAACAAACACACTAGTTTATTAAAAGAATCAGGCTAGTTTCGACGACGATGTCGCTTTCATCATAGCTTGCCTATTACTGTAGGGGTGAAATCGTCGTTGAAACTTGTCTGTTTGTTTTAATAAAATAGTTGTGTAGTGAGATTTAAACGATACTTTTTTAGTATTTACCATTGTGAATTGTTCTCACTATCAAAGCTCAAATTAACTTAAGATTAAATCCATTTCTTCTTATTTAAGAAGCAAGCTCTGGGTTTTGCAAGTTTCTTCAATTACCTATATACCAGTAAGAGTCGATTATAAACTGGTTATTCAAATCTAGGACTGATCCGTGTGACTAAATGTTCCTAAGCGCCTATGCCTCTTTAGTCCCTTTTTAATCGAATGAATATTAAATTGCAACTTTATTGCAAGAGAACCTAGAGTAATTTAAGTAGAAGTTTCTGGCTAACAGATATTTAGCTGATTTGGAATGTATTTTTTTAAATAAAATAAATACATAGTAAACTCGAATAAATATTTTACGAGAATAATGGACAGTCTAACAAGATTTAACTAAGTAGCTAATTTAACGTGGTGTATCAACTATAAAGAACTGTTTAGAATTTTGAACACTTCAGAGGTACTCAAGACTTCTAAGTTTTGTTCATTCCACTATATGATAACCTGGTCCTAAATTGGATTATCATATTCTGTCCTTGGTTTTAAAGTTTATATACTGGGCGCAGATGTGATTCTTGGGTTATTGCATTTTTGTAAAATTTAATAATTAATTTCAAAGTGTAATATTTTGGCTAAGCATATGAAAACCTCTTCATTGTTTTCAACTAGTCACTAGTTGAAACCTGACGTCATTACGGAATTACAACGAACGTGCGTAACTATTTCCTTTTCTTTACATCTGTATGACTTATACGTGCTCTCTCTCTCTCTCAGGCTTTCTCACTTTTTTCATCTAATTGTTTTCGACGTTTTGTAAATAAACCTATTGCTGCGTTAACCTAATATTTTTATTTTTAATTATAGGTTATTTAGAGCATTTTCTCACTAGAAGTTATGTTAAAGCATTCTATTTTTCACTCTGTTTTCGTCGAATATTCTTCGTTATTTTCGAAAACCAAAGTTGACGCTAGGTTAAGCCAGGAATTGTAGTTTTCACTTAAAGGTTACATAGAGGTCGTGTTAATATATACTTTCAAATGCCATATCCTGTGTATTGAGAAACATCATATGTTTGATTAAATTATGTGATACACGTGTCTTTATTTTCCCTCGGTTATTATGTCCTCTGTGTTGACCATTAGTAGTAAGCTGAATTAATATTTCGTAAAGGATGAACAGTAAATATACCGACCTGATAATGTCTTGAGCTGCGTTTAACTGTTTCTCATTAAAGGTTAATAGCTGTTACAGCTGCAGTAGGATTATCATCGTAATTGAAGAAAGATTTATAGATTTTTATTACATTTTATAAAAATGTTTCGGGATAAGCTGTCAACGTACTTTCTGTAAAATTGTTTACCTAACCTACAACGCACTTTCCACGTTAAAATTTGTATTAGTGTTGCCGTATAGGAAGAGAACTCTTTGAGATAAGGACGTCGGTTAATTCTATCTAAACGCGTAGAGGCTTCAGGTTTATCAGCAAATTAACTTTGTTATCTCCGTGAAAGCGATAAAGTGCCCCGCATTAGTCTAAGTAAAACTAATCCTCCTTCCGGGCGAGTGGCTGGGGCGCACCGTAGTCGCGGCTTTTGCACTATACCTTGATAAGTCGCGATTTGATTTGCAAGAGATCTTTTTGCGACTCGGCGCAGTAAAAACCTGTTTGGTTTTAGATTTGCCGCTCAACTGTGAAGCAACCACTCAGCAGGAAATGCAATATTTCCAGTGTTTCTGTTTGCAAGTGTTTTTCTTGAGACCCGGCGCAGTAAAAGCCTGTTTGGTTTTAGATTTGCCGCTCAACTGTGAAGCAACCACTCAGCAGGAAATGCAATATTTCCAGTGTTTCTGTTTGCAAGTGTTTTTCTTGAGACCCGGCGCAGTAAAAGCCTGTTTGGTTTTAGATTTGCCGCTCAACTGTGAAGCAACCACTCAGCAGGAAATGCAATATTTCCAGTGTTTCTGTTTGCAAGTGTTTTTCTTGAGACCTGGTGCAGTAAAAGCCTATTTGGTTTTACATTTGCCGCCCAATTCTGAAGCAACCACTCAGCAGGAAATGCAGTGTTTCTGTTTGCAAGAGTTCTTCTTGAGACCCGGCGCCGTTAAAGCCTGTTTGGTTTTACATTTGCCGCCCAACTCTGAAGCAACCGCTCAGCAGGAAATGCAGTGTTTCTGTTTGCAAGAGTTCTTCTTGAAACCCGGCGCCGTAAAAGCCTGTTTGGTTTTACATTTGCCGCCCAACTCTGAAGCAACCGCTCAGCAGGAAATGCAGTGTTTCTGTTTGCAAGAGTTCTTCTTGAGACCCGACGCCGTAAAAGCGTGTTTGGTTTTACATTTGCCGCCCAACTCTGAAGCAACCGCTCAGCAGGAAATGCAGTGTTTCTGTTTGCAAGAGTTCTTCTAGAGTCCCGGCGCCGTAAAAGCCTGTTTGGTTTTACATTTGCCGCCCAACTCTGAAGCAACCGCTCAGCAGGAAATGCAGTGTTTCTGTTTGCAAGAGTTCTTCTTGAGACCCGACGCCGTAAAAGCGTGTTTGGTTTTACATTTGCCGCCCAACTCTGAAGCAACCGCTCAGCAGGAAATGCAGTGTTTCTGTTTGCAAGAGTTCTTCTAGAGTCCCGGCGCAGTAAAAGCTTGTTTGGTTTTACATTTGCCGCCCAACTGTGAAGCAACCACTCAGCAGGAATTACAATATGTTCAGTTTTTCTGTTTGCAAGAGTTCTTCACTCTACTCCCACTACTGACCCCGTATTCAGTGCAAAGAAACTTCCGGAAAATCAGTTTTGGACAGTACCTCTCTAATTTAGGCTTAATCTGCATCGACGGACATTACTTTATTTTTTAGTAATGTTTTTGCATTGCTCGTATGGAAATATTTAATATGTCAAGAATTACTTTAGATATTATATAGGGTGTCCCAAAAATAATGCCAGTATTTTGAGCGATACTGAAAGACTGTTCAAGATGACTACACCATTTAAACAGCAATATAAAGTGGAAACATGTCAGTTTTGTTTACCGTTTTTACTGAACAATTAAAATCGATTGTTAGTGTACAGTGACGTGCTTTGCGAAAAGTGGAAGAAAATAAAAGAACCTCTTGGCTCTTATCTCTCTGCAAAGAACACATTTTTAGCCATAAAGTCTGGCATTAAGTTAATGAGACATCTGCCCCCACGAATCCAACCTCAAACTCGTGATACCCGTCCGGGTGACTAGCGACAGGCCCGAGGCGGAGGGTTTGGTGTCACGACCCGTGGTACATGTATGTAAGTCTTTCAAAGATGAACTCCACCAGTGACAGCTGTCCGGCCGCTCTTCCAGAACAACTCGGGACCAGTAGAACCTTCCAAACAGATTCTTAGTGTACACCGTCGGTTTCGAGAACCTATCCAATATAAAATTCACCCGGTGTTAGAGCAATTCGTCGCTGGTTTAACAAGTTCGTGTCGCCAGGCCGGCCAAAACAATTCATGGCAAATATATATTTGTGTGTGTGTGTGTGTGTAATATTTCAAAAATTTTTACAGTATTTATATTTTTCAAAGTTGTATGCCAATAAGTGTATTACCATCTTCAGGAAATGGCCTGATGGAACAAAAATGTTTTACAAAACTTTAATCACTACAAGCATTATTATAACTATGGTAAATTTATATATATTAACGAATTGGTTTAGTTAAATAACCCTTTCTTTAAAAAATTTAATTTTATTTTGTATCCAGTAAAATATATTTAACTGACTCGTAATAATCATTTACGCGGCTTTGGTGGTTTTCTTAAAAGTGTGTGTGTGTGTGTGTGTGTGTGTGTGTGTGTGTGTGTGTGTGTGTGTGTGTGTGTGTGCGTGCGTGTGCGTGCGTGCGCGCGCGCTTGCATTATAATATTATAGATTTGATTTGTTACCTTTATATTATATATTCTATTAACATTAACTTTCTTATAATAATAGTAATATTTTTTGTTTACTTCAAAAATAGTTTTTTAATGCACACAGTATAAAAAATTTAACAAGATACGTACTCGATATGGAATTCTGAATGACTTATAATTTAAATTTACGAAATTCAATTACTTTACGATAGTATAAAAACTTGTGAAACGTAATAAATTCGCCTAGTCATCTTTGACGCAAAGGGCGCCAATTCCTTCTAAAAACACTAAAAATTATTCTACCCTACGAAACTAATGAATGCTAGTAATATGTGTTTAACTGAACTTATATAAGTACATTATTGTAAACAATATTCAATCATCATGGTGGACTTTATTATTTAAATCATAGTGGCAACACTGTGGCAAGTGTTGTCTTTTTAAAGAAATTTGTTATTATTGTAGCGATTATATCGATTGGCAAGTGCGAACCCAATTTTCTGCCCAGTTCAGCTAGTTTTGCATCACAGTTACTACAGGCGCGCCCGAGAACCCACATTTTGAAATGTAAGGTTAACCGTTTCGTTGGCGGAGGTACTTCATACGCGCAGCTGGTATTACGAAAATAACTCTCATGGAAGACAAATAATCGTACCAAATAAACAGTATATGCTTGCTGTAATCCGTATGTTGCGAGTGTTCATGTAACATTCCGGCGGCAGAATGCGAGCGTACGTGTGACTGCGGTATTTATTTACACTTGGGTACTACACGTCTGAATAGTTTCAATAACCAGATGTGCAATGCTTGCGTAATAAAATTGTCACTTTAAAGTAAACAACAATCAGGAATGTCACGTGATTAGACACGTTTTCTGCATTTTTGATAACGCCTCTAGCCTAATCTGAATTAGTCAATGGAATTCCTCTTGTTAT
Source organism: Prosapia bicincta (assembly GCA_036971475.1). Taxonomy (NCBI): domain Eukaryota; kingdom Metazoa; phylum Arthropoda; class Insecta; order Hemiptera; family Cercopidae; genus Prosapia; species Prosapia bicincta. The sequence goes on along the minus strand of JBAIZL010000033.1, from coordinate 718,327 downwards.
CTGACACAATGGCCTTTTTTGTTTACAGTTTACGTCCACGGCATTGAGCAAGGTCACAAGTGTTTATTCACATCTGTTTTATTGCTGGGAACTAGGTAAAGAGGGAGCCGTTGCGATAAGAGATGCGACGGTTCTCGTAGTCTGGGCTGTTGTACCGATCAGATCTTTCGAGCATATGCTTTTATTTTACTGCAGTCAAGCCGTCATTGGTTGAATAGAAGGTTTTAAGGCTCCTACGTGTAGCTAATTATTTCGGTAGTCTGAATTTCAGTTAATTTTAATATAGCAAGGTCTCGATTATCCGAAAGGGTGCTCCGGATAATCGGAAACTCAGATAACACGGACTCTGACAAAAATCGACAGGGAAAAAAATTAATGAAAACGTTCAAGTATATGAAGACATCTACTATATTTTGAAGTAAAATATAAACACTGCGTATCCTACAAATAAAAAAAAAAATATTTACTGGAACCTTTCGTTGTCATGGAATCGCACAATCGTAGGTGCAATAGAATGGCTTTTAATCTTGTAACTGTTTGCTACTAAATGGTATTTCCTACCGCTGACGATTCTCCTTCTAAGGCGTATTACACACCAAAGCCGAACCGAGTGGGGCGAAGCGATGGGATGCGATGCCAAGCTGACCAAGATCTGATATGCGCTCGCACCAAAACCGAACCGAGCTGGGCGAAGTGATGGGATGCGATGCCAAGCTAACCGAGATCTGCTATGCGCTCGCACCAAAGCCGAACCGAGTGGGGCGGAGTGAAAGGATGGCATGCGATGCCAAGCTAACCGAGATCTGCTATGCGCTCGCACCAAAGCCGAACCGAGTGGGGCGGAGGGAAAGGATGCCATGCGATGCCAAGCTAACCGAGATATGCTATGCGCTCGCACCAAAGCCGAACCTATCGGGGCGGGTCGGAGCGAAGCTATGAGATGGGATGCGATGCCTAGCCGACCAAGATCTCCTATGCGGTTGCACTTAGTAGGTTTTCTAGCCTAGTAGTAAGAGGCGCCTCCGTAAACATTTCTTATTTAGTAACCAGGTGATTTTCGCACGGTTCGTCTTCGCCCGGTCCGGCTTTGGTGTGAAATCCCACCAACACTCTTCTACAGAGCATGCCGAGAGCGAAAACCTCAGATAACCCTTAACTCGGTTATTCGGGGTTCGGATGAACGAAGCTGTACTGATTAATCTCTAAAGAAGATTTGACATACAGATACGATATAATTGCTTCAGATATTGTTCATTTGGCCAGAATCTTGTCACAATGTGTTAAAGTAGCATTCACACTCCCTGTGGCGTTAGCCCTGATTGACGTATTTACCCATTAGGTTTTGTAACTGCGTTTTATTAACAGGTTTATAGAGGCTCATTCATTAAGATTTGAAGATATGAAAAGGATATCATTCTACATTTCCTATTGTTACAAACCTTATAACAGCCAAGTAAATAAACATATTTGCAGGCACTTATACGTAATTGAATGATAACTAATAAGTGATTGCATTTTAAATTGGTTTAAACATAACATCTAAATAAAGAGGTGATCAGTGGTTGCATGAATGAACATTATAGGTAGGTAAGGATCCTCGTAAAATCCTACTACGTATATAAAAGCTTCAGACTATAAAAATCAACATTTCATTTGATTTTACATCTAAAGAACAATTTGTTTAAAAATGGGTTAACGCAACTTTTATGAAAAGAATTGAAAATCATATATACTTGCTATTTACAAGCATTATTAACTATGATATATTTATGTATATCAACGAATTGGTTTAGTTAAATTCCCCTTTCTTTAAAAAATTTAATTTTATTTTGTAATCAGTAAAATATATTTAACTGACTCGTAATAATCATTTACGCGGCTTAGGTGGTTTTCTTAAAAGTGTGTGTGTGTGTGTGTGTGTGTATGAATAAAAATATTTCAAAAATGTTTACAGTTTTTATATTTTTCAAAGTTTGTTTGCCAATAAGTGTATTACCATCTTCAGGAAATGCCCTGATGGAACAAAAATGTTTTACAAAAATTTAATCATGTGCTATAATTCAAGTATATGTTAATTGTTTGATTTTTAAGTAATTTTTGTTATGCCATCGATGACCTTGTAAATAGTTTTAATTTCACTTGAATTTGTTCCTTAATTAATTTGTCTTTAACTGTTTGTTAATACATTTTTAATGTTTCGTGTATATTCTTTTTTATTCCTTCATTTAATTAAAATGAAATCAAAACACCGAACTACAATACAGTATTTACAAGGTTATTGATGTTATGGCAAACATTACATAGAAGTATAAATATCAATAAACATATGTTTGAATTGTAGTACATATGGGTTAATTTTTGTAAAATAATTCTGTTTTTTTCCCTGAAGATGGCAATACATTTGTTGGCGAAAAGCTTTGAAAAAAAATATAAAATTTAAACCAATTCTTATATTTTTTAAAGTATTTCTATTCATTTATTATACTACAAGAAAACGTCACAATATTTAATGTCTCTCTCTTTTCCTGTGTAATTTTGTGATATTTAAATTGACAACTAAACGGCAACCGTTAAAGTGGTAATAGGTTACTCGAGAATTCACAGGCGTTCTAATACCTTCATTTTGTCAATCGTTTGTTAAAAAGTGTTAGCTTTACAGTGAATCGATCTTTAATGCAATATTCTCGGAAACGACGTGATCCGAATATTTACGACTGGGCTATTCAAACTTGAATCTTTAAAATTTGAATACAATTTATTAGTTTAAATAAATAAAACCTCTCAAGCACAAAAAAATTTCATTTCGACCCTTATGTACATTTCAAATGCAAAGCAATCATCTTCATCCGTTAAAAAAATTTTTGTAATAATTTCCTTTGAAGATGATTGCTTTTTATTGGAAATGTATATAAAGGGTTTTAATAAAAAGTTTAAATTTATAAGAGATTTTATTTATTTAAAATAAAAAATTACATAATATTTGCTCCAAGCTATTATTTAAGACAATGTTTTTTTTTTACTTTTGTAATATTGAGTAGTAAATTTTAAAACTATCGCTTGCAAATTATATCACCCTATCGGGATTATTTTTTAACATATATAAATTTTTCAATAGATTTTTCAGACCGTATTCAGATTAACCCCCGTAAACAGTTGCACAGCCTCTGAAGGATTACTTTCTGGAGCGGCCCATTAATAGAGCGTCATCGACGCGTACAAAGACTACTCTGTGCGCGAGTCGGTTTCGTAAGCCCTGAACTCTCCACTGGTTATGATTCAGTTTGTTCCGAAAAGGCTTTGAACAGAGAGGAAATGTCGCTTTACGGACATACAAATCGTCTGTAGTATATCCATTGCCAACTGAGTTTATTGGCTTTAACTTTCTCTCTGGAAAACTTTCAGAGTTAAAAGTTGTACATTGAAGCGTCAACGAAAATAATATTGTAATGTTACGTGAAATAATTTTTACAGGAAATTATTACATGAATAACTCTTGCAATATGCAGTTACAATATAAATCTTCTATTACAGTTATTCTTGTAATAATTCCCCCCGAACATGATTTCTTTGCAATCGAAATATACTTAACGATGTAGTTAAAATCTTTTGTAGTTAGGCGGTTTCACTTATTTGAAGTATAAAATAATACTTTTCTATACGTAGCGTCTGTTTTTAGTGTGTTTAAGGATATTGTGCATAGTTAGAATGTAGTATTACACAATATCAAGAGCACAGTGGTACAATATATTACAATGAAAATATTGGAAGAACCCCAATACCACAAAAATAACTTCCCTGTATCAGAGATTTGTATGACCCCACCAGAACCATCCCCATATTTACAAAGGTCGATAAATGACCTTGCATATCATTAAGTAATGCTGGCAGATACGTGCCTAGTCCTACCCTTCTTCCTACACTTTGATGTTACGAGTGGTAACCTCCCTGTATCAGAGATTTGTATGACCCCACCAGAACCATCCCCATATTTACAAAGGTCGATAAATGACCTTGCATATCATTAAGTAATGCTGGCAGATACGTGCCTAGTCCTACCCTTCTTCCTACACTTTGATGTTACGAGTGGTAACCTCCCTGTATCAGAGATTTTTATGACCCCACCAGAACCATCCCCATATTCACAAAGGTCGATAAATGACCTTGCATATCATTAAGTAATGCTGGCAGGTACGTGCCTAGTCCTACCCTTCTTCCTACACTTTGATGTTACGAGTGGTAACCTCCCTGTATCAGAGATTTGTATGACCCCACCAGAATCATCACCATATTTACAAAGGTCGATAAATGACCTTGCATATCATTAAGTAATGCTGGCAGATACGTGCCTAGTCCTACCCTTCTTCCTACACTTTGATGTTACGAGTGGTAACCTCCCTGTATCAGAGATTTGTATGACCCCACCAGAATCATCACCATATTTACAAAGGTCGATAAATGACCTTGCATATCATTAAGTAATGCTGGCAGATACGTGCCTAGTCCTACCCTTCTTCCTACACTTTGATGTTACGAGTGGTAACTTCCCTGTATCAGAGATTTGTATGACCCCACCAGAACCATCCCCATATTCACAAAGGTCGATAAATGACCTTGCATATCATTAAGTAATGCTGGCAGATACGTGCCTAGTCCTACCCTTCTTCCTACACTTTGATGTTACGAGTGGTAACCTCCCTGTATCAGAGATTTTTATGACCCCACCAGAATCATCACCATATTTACAAAGGTCGATAAATGACCTTGCATATCATTAAGTAATACTGGCAGATACGTGCCTAGTCCTACCCTTCTTCCAACACTTTGATGTTACGAGTGGTAACCTCCATGTATCAGAGATTTGTATGACCCCACCAGAATCATCCCCATATTCCCAAAGGTCGATAAATGACCTTGCATATCATTAAGTAATGCTGGCAGATACGTGCCTAGTCCTACCCTTCTTCCTACACTTTGATGTTACGAGTGGTAACCTCCCTGTATCAGAGATTTGTATGACCCCACCAGAACCATCCCCATATTCACAAAGGTCGATAAATGACCTTGCATATCATTAAGTAATGCTGGCAGATACGTGCCTAGTCCTACCCTTCTTCCTACACTTTGATGTTACTAGTGGTAACCTCCCTGTATCAGAGATTTGTATAACTCCCACAATTCTTCTCTCAAAATTCGGCTTACGGAATTATATAAATGGATTACACATATTGTATTTGGAAGTTGTATTTCATTTAGAAATTTTAAATTATACCGATCACAAACTTACAGATTAACATTAGTATTTAAATACTTATCAAACTTGTGCTCGAATATTGCTCTAATAAAACACTAAATAGTCACAACTTGTATTCGAACGACACTATTCGGTGCGGATGTTTCGTTCCACTTCGTTACCTTAGGGGTAATTAATCTTCTTTCACACTTCGATTTATTCCTTCATACATTACCTTAGTTGGTTTGATACAACCTTGTCATACTTCTGTTAAACAAAAACCACTGTCGTTTAGTTTCCCTTGTAACAGTTACTTTCCATCGTTTCTAAACACGTACTTAATTTACATATTACTTGCGTAGACACAGAGCCAACTTCCTCCATTGTTTGTTCACTCTATTCCTAGTGTAGTTCTATCGTTAGCGTGTACGTTACGTTTGCTAAGGGAACGTTGCTGCTCCTTGGGAAATCATTGTTCTGCAGTACACACTGAAGGCGCTTGAAATGCAACAATGAAAATAAATTTGAGTATTAAGGATGTTGTTTAATTTTAATTGTTGATTTACATTGTTGTAAAAGTCAAATGTTCAGTTTGAATAAATGTCACGATTTATTTTATATTTTTAATTGTTTGTCCTACTTTCCTTGAAAGAAATGTACTTTATAACTTGATTTTATTCGTACTGTACATTTACTGCACTATATTTTAGCTTAAACAATAAATACTTCTGTCATAAGCGTTACCATTAAGTACCGAAATTGTGAAAAATTCTTTACTTTTGGGTTTTAATCACCCCAAGCAAGTCGGAAACTCATCTAATTTTTGCTGTTCATTTTATGGATCTGGTATCGCCTTGTCAAACTATGATGCAGGAAAAATTGTATTTATATACCGAATTAACACTTGAATAATATAAAATATCTGGCGCTGCTGGATGTTGTCAGGGAAAATGAGAAACAATATCTGGCGTTAACGTCCTACAAACTAGAAATCCTGAAAATGACATTATCAACTTCATTTTTTACACACCCCACAACGTTTTCTAAACTCAATTCTTCTCTATTGAACCGAACACTATGTTATATGTATACTAAATTACAATATACCTGCACAGTATCCAGTTAGAATAACTAAAGAAATGAAAACTAAATAAGGTCCCTCTACGTAAGCTAACCGGTTGACAAGTGAATTGCCTGTATCCTAATTGACGTTATGACATTACACTACTCAGAAGAGTAGGCTGTCTTTTACTTTATGCAACAGATGATTATCTCGCGTAAACTTTACTATTTATTGTTAATATTTTCACTAGACGTATCCTGTTCAGTTATAATGCAGTATAATATAGCGTTTTGTTTTATAAGGAATCTTTATTTTTATATAGTTGCGTGTGTGTGTGTTGTAAAGTGATGTCAAATGTGTCTTTTTCTACAAAATGTTCTATTAGATTCCTAAAACACCCGCTACATTTGTGACGTCACTGTATCGGTTATTTTTTACCCAACTTTAAATTGTTAAAAAATAACTTTCCGAGTAAAATTAAAAAAATTCTTATGCATATCGCCTTATTTTGTGGTTTTGAACAATTTCCAATATATATCTCAGGTGGCCGCTAAAACTCACAATTACAGTTTTTACAATATTATTTATATCTCACGAGTTATAGCAAGAGACTTGAGTTGTCTGAAAGTGTAGTTCGCCACTAAGTGGAGGTAGAACGCTAGACACCTCCCCTTTGAGCTGCCTCACCTCTGTCGAGTAAGTCATGGACTTATTTCAAGGAGATAACAGATGTGACGGCAGTATCTTCAGTATGAAGCGATAGAGGAATAAATCTGGTGAAAGTGAAGAATGGCAAAAATCCATCCTTTCAGCTCGACCCGTGCCAAAACGCACAAACCCGCCCGCTCGGGAAATCCGCCTCCAGCTATGAAACTTCTAGTTGCGAAACGGGAGACTTGGTGCCATGACCCGTGGTACGAGATTGTAACAGTCTCTCGACCTCGCTATAAGGCCTAGACTGGTCGCCGGCCCGCCAATGGGACGAGACGAATGACATATAGGCGCATCGGTCAACCAGGTCTCTTGCTATGACTCGGGAGATTTAACTCGTGAGATTGATAAGAATATAAACAAAAATGCAGTTATATTTTCCGTGCAGGATTCAAGTTTAAATTTTTTTATTGAACTTGAATAATAAGTTCAAGTTTTAAAAAATGAACTAAATTAAATAAACTACTTTGAAAATGCAGTTGTGGCGGGATTTATTTAAATAGTATTTGCTGATTCGTATTTCCTTTAGTTTGCGTTTAGCTAGTTTTACCCAACAAACAGCGAATCGGTAACCCGAAATGGAACGAACGCACGCATTTCGCCCTAATCACGTTGAACCAATACAAAGTATTGTGCTACTCGTGGTTACACTGGCCTGTAGCTGTAAATACATTTAGTATACCAATCACTGCGGTTTCAAGTATATATAACCATTGTGCTTTTTAGTTCGTTTTAAAGTACAAATTTATCAAGTAACAGAAGATTGGAGTAATTATTAAGAAAGAAGATTATGCTTCTAGAATAAGTAATTACTTGGAATCAGGGCTACATACAAATTTTGTCAAGTAACAGAAGATTAGAGTAATTATTAAGAAAGAAGATTATGCTTCTAGAATAAGTAATTACTTAGAATCAAGGCTACATACAAATTTTGTTAAGTAACAGAAGATTAGAGTAATTATTAAGAAAGAAGATTATGCTTCTAGAATAAGTAATTACTTGGAATCAAGGCTACATACAAATTTTGTCAAGTAACAGAAGATTAGAGTAATTATTAAGAAAGAAGATTATTCTTCTAGAATAAGTAATTACTTAGAATCAAGGCTACATACAAATTTTGTTAAGTAACAGAAGATTAGAGTAATTATTAAGAAAGAAGATTATTCTTCTAGAATAAGTAATTACTTAGAATCAAGGCTACATACAAATTTTGTCAAGTAACAGAAGATTAGAGTAATTATTAAGAAAGAAGATTATTCTTCTAGAATAAGTAATTACTTAGAATCAAGGCTACATACAAATTTTGTTAAGTAACAGAAGATTAGAGTAATTATTAAGAAAGAAGATTATTCTTCTAGAATAAGTAATTACTTGGAATCAAGGCTACATACAAATTTTGTTAAGTAACAGAAGATTGGAGTAATTATTAAGAAAGAAGATTATGTTTCTAGAATAAGTAATTACTTAGAATCAAGGCTACATACAAATTTTGTTAAGTAACAGAAGATTAGAGTAATTATTAAGAAAGAAGATTATTCTTCTAGAATAAGTAATTACTTAGAATCAAGGCTACATACAAATTTTGTTAAGTAACAGAAGATTGGAGTAATTATTAAGAAAGAAGATTATGTTTCTAGAATAAGTAATTACTTAGAATCAAGGCTACATACAAATTTTGTTAAGTAACAGAAGATTAGAGTAATTATTAAGAAAGAAGATTATGTTTCTAGAATAAGTAATTACTTGGAATCAAGGCTACATGAAAATGTTTAAAAAAATATTTTAATAAATTGTCAAAAAATGTTCTTATCTATATGTAAATTTTGGTTAATAGAGAATATAGTAATTTTTATTCAACTTTGCATCATTTTTTAATTAAAAATAGACGATTTCGTTTTCCCTCCGAGGATGGTTACTGAAATGTTGATAGAGTCAATATGGTTAGAGGGTGGTTTATGTTGTTTATTATAAACTCATCACAGTTAGTTTTAAAATAGTGATGAAAGAACATTTCTAAGGAAATATAATGGAGTGTTCACGCACAGAACGAACCCATACACCATGAATTCAGTTTAGTAGCTGCGAGTCACTAGCAGAGTTTAATTCTTGAAGTGCAACAAGATTTTTATCTCCAAAATAAAACAACATCTCATAAGAAACAAACAAAACAATCAGGAAATTGTGGTATAATTGGAATCACTCACAGATAAGAGAAAATTATTGTAAATGCTTTACGCGAGTGGGGAAGATAAGTGGATAAAACCGTTTATGGTCTATAAATAGCACAAGATTAAACGCTGACCTTTTACACAGTTCTGTAATGAATTGCTTATTATTCAGTTAAGTGTAGCTGTAATCTGTTTTAAATGTTTAACCTCAAACTTAGTTTGCGTAATTTCCTTTGGTAAAACGCTTCAACGAAACAGAATGTAATTGATTTTGAAGATTAGTAATGAGGTTTAATTTAATCGTACCCGTGGAGTTTTTAGACAGTTTTATTTAAATTACAAGAACAAAATTAATATACTGTTTAGTGTTTGTACAGTATACAGTACGCAATTATCACAACGTGTACTGCTTTGTAGTTGATAATTCGAGGTAGATGACACTGATATCCCCTCGAATTATCGAAAACTCGGATTACACGGAAATACGTTTCTGTGCATTAGAAAAAATAGGAGTTTTAATGAACCCTAACACTCTAATTAAAAATGGAATATATAAGTTTACACAACTTTATATAAACATTTCTTGGAAGCTGGAATTTCGACTAATTTCCTTTGCATCTGGTATTGATATAAACATTTCTTGGAAACTCGACTCGTTTCCTTTGCATACCGTATTGATATAAACATTTCTTGGAAGCCCGACTAGTTTCCTTTGCATCTTGTATTGATATAAACATTTCTTGGAAGCCCGACTAATTTCCTTTGCATCTTGTATTGATATAAACATTTCTTGGAAGCCCGACTAGTTTCCTTTCCATCTCATATTGATATAAACATTTCTTGGAAGCTCGACTCATTTCCTTTGCATACCGTATTGATATAAACATATCTTGGAAGCCTGACCCATTTCCTTTGCATCTCGTATTGATATAAACATTTCTTGGAAGCCTGATTCGTTTCCTTTGCACCTCGTATTGATATAAACATTTCTTGGAAGCCAGACTCATTTCCTTTGCATACCGTATTGATATAAACATTTCTTGGAAGCTCGACTCATTTCCTTTGCATACCGTATTGATATAAACATTTCTTGGAAGCCCGACTAATTTCCTTTGCACGTCGTATTGATATAAACATTTCTTGGAAGCCTGACTCGTTTCCTTTCCATACCGTATTGATGTAATCATTTCTTGGAAGCCCGACTAATATCCTTTGCATACCGTATTGATATAAACATTTCTTGGAAGCTCGACTCATTTCCTTTGCATACCGTATTGATATAAACATATCTTGGAAGCCAGACTCATTTCCTTTGCATACCATATTGATATAAACATTTCTTGGAAGCTCGACTCACTTTCCTTTGCATACCGTATTGATATAAACATTTCTTGGAAGCCCGACTCATGCCCTTTGCGTACCGTATGACTACCTATCATTTTCTTTCAAATAGACAAAATAGGCTCTAATTTAATGGAAGCTCGAACTATCGGGATTCGGAATGTAGAGGCATTACTGTATTTCAGTTGGTTTAGTTCGGAATTTTTGAACGTCCTGTCACGTTTTTGTTTAAAGTTATTTTCAGACTAATCATTACCAAGAACTATCTAACGATATAAGTAGCTGTCACTTTTTAAGGATAAAGAGCCACCTGACAACCAAATCATAGCAGAAAGTGCTGAAAGATTATTCCTTTAGGCTTTTTTGGAGATTTCCATGCACATTTTATATTTTTTATTTCTTTGAACTTTTTTATATCTGTGTGTTTAAACTTTCTTGGTTATTTTACTTTGAACTGTAGAAATGTAGTTTTAGACAGTTTGTGAGGCTACCCAATTCTAGGCCCAGGCTTTGGAGACGAATATTTTTGTGCACAGTTTTCAGTATGATAGATTTCATATGTCGGTATTCAAGACATACGGTCCTTGACTGCTCAACTATTTTAATTTACGTACGTGATGCTGTTAACGACAATGATTAGTGTAAACCCCCAGTATGGTTCAAGTAGGGATATTACATCAACCCTATATACTTGAGGAACCTGGTTACGTTTGGCGTTAAAGTAACTGATTATTATTAAATATACAAATAGTTTTACGACCAGTCTTTAACATAACACAGGTATATTCCTTTATGATCCCAGTAGATATTAGAGCAGTTCAGGTACGCGACCGAGCACCTGATGAAGAAATACCTCCCGTATATCCCTGACTAGGAGTTTTTGTCTCTACTTGAACTGTACATATTGCCACAATCCCAATCCTTCGCAGGCGATATTAGTTTAAATGGCTGATTCCCTTGAAACGACGACACAAATTTAACGTAACAAATTTCCTTTTCTATCAGCACAACAACCGCTTTTACGAACCTGGTTTGACCATGAATCTCTCATACTGGTACCATTGGTCGTGGCACCAAAGCAACCCTCTCTCGTCTCTGGACTGGCGCTAGGACTTTGGGCGGAAGTCACGAGTTTGCGTTTGTATTCGTGGGGTAATGGTTTTGTTTGATGGACTGTACACTCTCCACATAAAGAGCTGTCTTTGTGTTCTTTGACAATGAGTAGAGTCTTAAGAACTAGATACTTATTGTCACCATTCTTCTTTCATCTACACTTTTCAGATAACACAATGATTTCTGGAGTGATGTCGAATTGGCCCCATGGTCAGTTCCGAGGCATTGTCTAATTGGGCCCTTACCTCTACAAAATGGAATGCTCGCATCCACCTTACCTTTGAATGCATTCAAACGTCTAAAATAGATGTTTGGTTACGGTCAAATGGTGGTCAAACATCTATTTTAGACAATTGAAACACTCCTTTTTTATATCATTATAAAAAGTCGTGTAATAATATTTTATGTCATATGTGCACGAAATGATAAAGCCCCCTGACCACACCATTGCTATGTGGCCATTCGAACGGTTCAGCATGTCACCGTTATAGGGTTAACAAAAACGGACACGTAATGGAAAGCTCGCTTGACCTGGCGAGCACTGCGTTATTGAGTAGGATTAATCGAAGTTTAAATAATAATTAAAAGATGAAAGTACAGTATTTTTAATGAATTTAAATTTCTTTATGTTTTAGTAAAATTTTATTGTATTTAATTGCTTCTATTATGTTTTAGTTTTTAATTTTATCGCACATTAAAATAAAAACTAATATCTGATCACTTAACAAAACTAATGTTGCCTGACTAACCAGGGGCCCAATTCAACCCCGACCCTTTAAGGGTTGCCGGTAGTCCGCCTAGGGATGTTTTGACCGTGGGCCCAGTTCGACCGTGCCCCATTAATACCCAATGAATCTTCCGGACTGCTTTAAGCTAAATACACTTCCTGTATGTATCGCCCTCTATTTGGTCGCCTTCACTTTACTGCGGTCATCCAATCCTATAAATACATCATCGCATTATGAAAGAAAACGCTTTCGTGTCCTGATAAGTAGTATGAAGGGCTCTATCTCTTTCGTGACATTCCACTTGTTTGAATCGCAGCGTTATGCTCTTGCAGCTATGCAAAGATAAACCACAGTAACGGCGTCATTGTCACTCCTTCGGGTTGCGGCGGGAAACACACACTGTCTGCAGTAACTTAATGCTACGTAATACATAGTGCTAACCTTGTCTCTTTGTAACATACATAAAAATAACCTTATCTTTAAACTTCGCGACTTTAATAACAAAGGATGATTATCCTAATCATGTTTAACTACTGAACTTAAGTGTCATTGCCAGAGAAGACTTACAAAGTTAAATACTTTATGTTCTTGTTTTATACAGAATTAAAATTTCATTAAAAGTTATCCTTTTATCCGTAAAACTTTATTTTAGTCCTATCATTGTGACCCTTTCGTCGATGTTGACTTCTGTGTCACAGGCTTCATCCTCTGCATTAATCTCCAGTTCGGGCCTCAGATCAAGCGCTCTTGAATCTCTTGCACGAGATTCTATGTAAGTAAGCGTTCTTGTGTCAGTAGGAACGTTTTATATTTATTATGTCAAAATATTTTACTCCCCCAAAAAAGACAAACCTTTTGCTGTTTGTAGCATTTCTTTTGTTTGCCTATATCGAAAATCATTTCCCTCGCACTAAAGCTCTTTTTAACTCAGATCTGGGCGTATAAAAACCTCTCTTCTTCTAGTATTGACCACCCTCTCAATATCGACCCCCGTTTTACATGCGTAAGTGAATCTTCCCTATCTTGAAGGAATGATTGTCTGTAATCCAAGCTAGGAAGCTCTTTTCCGTACATAATCGTAAGATAGTCAAATTAAACAAAACTGTTTCAGAGGAGTGAAGAAAAGTAGCGTGAACTTTGCGAATTCTTCCGGCCTAAGAGGCTAAAGGTTCCTTAAATTACAAGGTAGAATTAGTTATAAAGAAATGTCGTTAGACGTGTTTTAGAAATGTATATATCGATTACATTTATGATTGTAGTTACGAGTTATTTCTTTAGTCTCAACTAATCGTCTGGATTACGAAATGGAAGAGGGAACGTGGTTAAGGAATAATAAGTGTAGTACTAGGGGAGTTCTGGTTGAGCCCTGGAGCCGAGACTCCCTTTGATCTAGGGATGGTCGATATTTTCTGTTACTGTGACTTGTCACTGATATTCGTTTCTCGCTGGTGGTATCAGTGACGAAATATGGAAAATGCCAGTTACAGTGACAGTGGATCGATGTTGTGATTATGCGAAACGTTGTAGTCAATATAAGAAACGGCTGTCACTGGTTGATTTGTCGACGTAACTGGATGAAACAGCTGTTATTGGTTGATTTATCGCTTTCACTAGATGAAACGGTTGTCGTTGGTTGATTTGTCGCTGTCACTGACTCTGGTCTTACCGCCCGACTCACTGCGCCAATCATCAGTCCGGTGTCGTTGACTGAAGTGGGTGGGTGTCTGATATTTTACCACGGCTGTCGTTGGTTGATTTGTCGCTGTCACTGGTTCTGTGTGGTTGGTCGATTTGTGTCAGGTTTCAAGACGCTATTTCGCACTCGGTGGTTTGTTCTTAATTTTGTAGATTATTTTTTAAAAAAAAATGAGGCTTCCAAAAAAATTAAAAACGGGTTGTGGGATCATTTCATCAGTGTGGTATGCCTGTCTGCTATTGGCACATACAGAGCAGACGCAGTATCCCTTGACACCGGTAGTAAAGTCACCAATAACAGTAAGCTATCCGAGTCTCCTAATGCTTAACTTTATCCTAATTTTTTCCTTAAAACAGCCTTGTAATTCAAAAGTTACTATAGTTAAACATTCTGACGATTTCTTCAAGTTTAAAATAAGAATCTGGCGAACGTGATGGGTCTAATGCTATTGTTAGTTATAGACGCGATCGTCCAGTTGGACGTTCAGGGGTATTTCTGAATATATCACGTCAAGTCTTTATATTTGTGTCTTTTGGTTATTGTTCAAAGTGTCGATACTTATCCATTAGTATCGGAATACAAACAACCTTTTATTTTACAAAAGTTCTTTTTAATACTATTTTCGTCACTTACTTTTTTAACGCATACAGACTAAATTAATCGGTTTGTTATAAATAAATACTATATAAAACAATTACAGCCGTACAGTAATTGTTTTTCATTCACGGAACCCGTGTGTGTATATGTCATCTGAATTTTCGTTAGATGTGCTTCGTCATTGAACGACACAGAAGAACCTTTGAAATGCTGACTTGCTCGGCCTCGTATTTCTGCACAAATACAGAATCCTTTTATAGAAGTACTGCGAGGATAAAGGAGGTGTTTTCATTGCGCAGTCAAAGCAAAATTGTCATGTTGATAGGCGCCGTACATTCACTGTCAGAGGTAAATCTAGAGATATAAGCTTTTTGTATCTAAGAATACGTTTAGTAAAGTCATAGACCCTATGGTCTATTACAGGGCCCAACCCTACGGCCCGCACAGATCTTTTCCGACCCTCGGAAAGCTAGCATATTAAGAACATTTTTTATTTGGTGATATATTTCCTTATAAGCATTTTAAATATGAGTGCAGTACTCGTCTCTCACTTGCCCCTTCTTTTCTCTATAAGTGTAAAACTTAGTAAAAAACAAGTAAACTTTTTATGCAAATACATAATTAATACCTCATTATACATTATAAAACATTAAACCTTGCATACTCAAAAAAAATAATTTTCTCAGATAAATCCAAATTTGTTCAGGAATATTTCCATAAACATACAATTATATATCTTTTCATATTTTAAAATATTTATATATACTCTTTTTAAAATTACTATTTATTCAAATTGACTCTTTGTTTATCAACATTACTTTACATTTGTTACATTTGTCCTAGCTATATCATCTCAGAATCCACTCACTAGGATCTGTGAACTCCGCTTACTTCCTGTAAGCCAAAAAAAAATTTTAACATTACCAATTTGCCTCTTAGTACATTGTCTCACAACACTATTTGTCTATACAATTTTTACTCTCATTTAAGAAAATTTAAGCCTGCACCATTGTCTCATAACCTTTTGTTATCTTATATACAATATTCAGTACATCTTACCCCTTTTTTGGATTTCAAATCCCATTCTATGAAAATCCAATAACTTTATTCTTAACTTAACTGATAACTTAATTCCTGATAACTTAGTAAACTGTAAACAAGTAAAAACCTAAGCAAGAAAATTTCAAAACGGGGGGCTAGATTTCTGCCCTGAAATATTAACGAGGCCCGCCTTTCTTGATGTGGCCCTTGAATAGGAAAGGTTGGAGACCCCTGGTCTATTATATTGTTTCTCAGCAAGATTTATAAATGCGCATTTTTGTAATTTTATTAAAATTGTTATTCTGAGGTTCCCTCTCGGAAATATAGTATACTCTGCTATTTATTTTATTGTCATCATTGTAAATGTTAAACCATTTAAATAGAGGTAGACGCTAATAGTATTACGACAGCTGCCATGTGTATCTGTTACGTGTAAGTACAGTAAAATCTCTCACATCCGGCCCTCTTATATCCGAACGTAACGTGAAAATAAATTAAGGGTCTTTATTCCATGCTTGCCGTCTGACCAGTTCAGTTCTTTGTTCTTTCCCGACTCAGCCAGTTGTGTTCGAGTCTCCGTAACGTTCAGTTCACTAGTGCCCTATGGATTGGTGTATTACCCAACTTAATCAGTTGTGTTCGAGTCTCAGTAACGTTCAGTTCACTAGTGCCCTATGGATTGGTGTATTACCCAACTTGATCAGTTGTGTTCGAGTCTCAGTAACGTTCAGTTCACTAGTGCCCTATGGATTGGTGTATTACCCAACTTGATCAGTTGTGTTCGAGTCTCAGTAACGTTCAGTTCACTAGTGCCCAATAGATTGGTGTATTACCCAACTTAATCAGTTCTGTTCGAGTCTCAGTAACGTTCCGTTCACTAGTGCCCTATAGATTGGTGTATTACCCAACTTAATCAGTTGTGTTCGAGTCTCCGTAACGTTCATTTCGCTAGTGCCCTATAGATTGGTGTATTACCCAACTTAATCAGTTGTGTTCGAGTCTCAGTAACGTTCCGTTCACTAGTGCCCTATAGATTGGTGTATTACCCAACGTAATCAGTTGTGTTCGAGTCTCAGTAACGTTCCGTTCACTAGTGCTCTATAGATTGGTGTATTACCCAACTTAATCAGTTGTGTTCGAGTCTCCGTAACGTTCCGTTCACTAGTGCCCTATAGATTGGTGTATTACCCAACTTAATCAGTTGTGTTCGAGTCTCAGTAACGTTCAGTTCACTAGTGCCCTATAGATTGGTGTATTACCCAACTTAATCAGTTGTGTTCGAGTCTCAGTAACGTTCCGTTCACTAGTGCCCTATAGATTGGTGTATTACCCAACTTAATCAGTTGTGTTCGAGTCTCAGTAACGTTCAGTTCACTAGTGCCCTATAGATTGGTGTATTACCCAACTTAATCAGTTGTGTTCGAGTCTCAGTAACGTTCCGTTCACTAGTGCCCTATAGATTGGTGTATTACCCAACTTAATCAGTTGTATTCGAGTCTCCGTAACGTTCAGTTCACTAGTGCCCTATAGATTGGTGTATTACCCAACTTAATCAGTGGTGTTTCAGTGTCCGTATCGTTCAGTTCACTAGTGCCCTATAGATTGGTGTATTACCCAACTTAATCAGTGGTGTTTCAGTGTCCGTATCGTTCAGTTCACTAGTGCCCTATAGATTGGTGTATTACCCAACTTAATCAGTTGTATTCGAGTCTCCGTAACGTTCCGTTCACTAGTGCCCTATAGATTGGTGTATTACCCAACTTAATCAGTTGTGTTCGAGTCTCAGTAACGTTCAGTTCACTAGTGCCCTATAGATTGGTGTATTACCCAACTTAATCAGTTGTGTTCGAGTCTCAGTAACGTTCCGTTCACTAGTGCCCTATAGATTGGTGTATTACCCAACTTAATCAGTTGTGTTCGAGTCTCAGTAACGTTCCGTTCACTAGTGCCCTATAGATTGGTGTATTACCCAACTTAATCAGTTGTGTTCGAGTCTCAGTAACGTTCAGTTCACTAGTGCCCTATAGATTGGTGTATTACCCAACTTAATCAGTTGTGTTCGAGTCTCAGTAACGTTCCGTTCACTAGTGCCCTATAGATTGGTGTATTACCCAACTTAATCAGTTGTATTCGAGTCTCCGTAACGTTCAGTTCACTAGTGCCCTATAGATTGGTGTATTACCCAACTTAATCAGTGGTGTTTCAGTGTCCGTATCGTTCAGTTCACTAGTGCCCTATAGATTGGTGTATTACCCAACTTAATCAGTGGTGTTTCAGTGTCCGTATCGTTCAGTTCACTAGTGCCCTATAGATTGGTGTATTACCCAACTTAATCAGTGGTGTTTCAGTGTCCGTATCGTTCAGTTCACTAGTGCCCTATAGATTGGTGTATTACCCAACTTAATCAGTGGTGTTTCAGTGTCCGTATCGTTCAGTTCACTAGTGCCCTATAGATTGGTGTATTACCCAACTTAATCAGTTGTATTCGAGTCTCCGTAACGTTCAGTTCACTAGTGCCCTATAGATTGGTGTATTGCCCAACTTAATCAGTGGTGTTTGAGTGTCCGTATCGTTCAGTTCACTAGTGCCCTATAGATTGGTGTATTACCCAACTTAATCAGTGGTGTTTCAGTGTCCGTATCGTTCAGTTTACATATGTTTCACAGGATTTTGGTAATTAGAGAATTTAGTTAGTTATTTTTAGGTATTTAACCACATGACAGAGTACGTCGAACAAGATAGAGGCAGAACGCTTACTCTTTCGAAGGTGGATGGTTATTTCATCAAAGAAACAAGCAAATTACCATTACATCTTTTTTACAAAACCTACAATGTACATATGTATGTACAGCACAGCATTAAGGAACTGTACATACAAGCATGGAACTTAATTGTACGTACAGTTCTATATTGCTATTAAAATATAATACAATCTTCAATAAGTATAACTTATTTAATTAAATCAATCAAACATCTAATTCCAATTGGAATGGTTGTGATTAGTAGTACAGGCGTAACCCCTCCCATATCTAGGTCGGGCTTTCGCCACATTGATCCAGGTATGAGAGATTTTACTGTAATAGTTGAGCTGGTTTGTGAGTTAAGGTTATAAACAAATAAATAACTGCTCGCGAACTCACAAAACAATATACTTCATTATATGCGTTTCAATTACTTATCTCTCATCACCATCAGTGAGTTGCAGTTGTAAATTTGTAGTAGTGTCAGTAACGGTGGCATATTTATTTATTTGTTTATATCGGCAACGTGCTCTTAAATGGACAGATTTTATAAATAAGAATTTTACCAGGCTTTTACATTTAGAGTTTGGAAGATGCTAGGTTTCACCAATGGCGTTGATGAAGGGAGTAAAACGATGAGTGCTTTTTTTAGTCGTTTTTTTAACTAGCAACGAGGTTAGGTAACATTTATTGTGTCTCTGAGGCTGACTTATCTAGTCAAAGTTAGAGATGGACTATGATTACAGAATTCGGGCTGTTACCATTAAGTTTGGTAAATGTTCTATTTTACTAGAAAATCGTAAGACACTAATTTATGGGCTTTAAATGTGAATTTTACATTTAAAAAAAATAGCTTTTAAGTTCGGTTTTCCAGTATGAGTATCCAGGTTTTCCTTCCTTATTGCTTACGACGGATAGAAGAAGGTGTACACCAGAAGTACAGGAGAAGGCTAGGGACGGTCGATATTTTCTGTCACGGTGACTTGTCACTGATATTCGTTTGTCGCTGGGGGTACCAGTGACAATATATGGAAAATGCCAGTTCTAGTAACAATTGATCGATTGGATATTGCCTCTTTTATGATTGGACAAAAAGTCGTCGTAGTCACTGGACTGCTGCCATTGGTTGATTTGTCGCTTCTATTGGTTCTACTCTTGTACGTCGTGTGTGGGTGGACGATTCGTGTCAGGTTTCAAGATAGTGACAGTATTGTGTGCAGTAGACGCAATTTCGCACTCGGTAGTTTGTTCTTAATTTCGTAATTTTAAATAAAATGAGCTTTCCAAAAAGGAAAAAGCGATATTGGAATCATTTCACCAGTGTGGTATGGCTGCCTGTTATTGCCACATACGGAACAGTCTCAGTATTCCTTGACACCGGTAAAAGTCACTGTATCGACCCTCTCTAGAGAAGGGAGGTTACACCACTTGTGCGGGGTTGCTTATCGAAGTAGGCCTACTTACTCTCTGTCGGAGGCGTCAAGAGGTTACACGTGCAGCGAAAGGTTATTGTAGCGACAGCTGTCCATCATCGTAGAAGAATAACCTCAGTGGTACATCAAAAGAGCACTTCTACCGACTCACCCAAAATATACCATTTTTCTTAATACCGCCTATGCCTGAAATTTTGTTGTATTAAATTTTCTATATCAACTACGGATTTCAATTATAACTATTTTTTTAATGTGAAAAGCTAGTTGAATTACCTATACTAGTTTATCTAAATGTTTACAGTAATATGTTACTTAATAACTGCATCAAGTACAAAAAAAAATATTTTAAAATAATAAATTTAATAAATTGTGTAGGTATATTTTCTGATAATGATGACATGTCTGAATATAAATTCTTAATTTTGTTTTTACTGCTGGTTTTCTCTTTCAGCAATTTGGAATGTATAGGGATGTGATTTAAATATTACACTTATTTAATATTTTATATTTATTTTCAACGTGGGACGGTTTGAAGATTATAATAATTGTAAAAGGATTGAAATAATTGAAACATATTTTCCTGCTCGAATTCAAGTGAAATTCTACAGTTATATGCAAATTTGCAATGTATTTTGCGGTATTCCATTTTTAGTTATATGTGTGTGTTTTATATATAAGCCCAGTAACAACACATCCGTTAAACAATTCAATATGTGATGAAATATTTCCACTGTTGAATCTATCCCTCTCCCCTCCTTGCTCGAGTCTAATGCAATTTGTATTGTGTGCAGGGTGGACGGAGTAGTCAAGCGTATATGTCGGGCGGAGGCGGATCCCCTGGCCCCGGCGGATATCCTCCTCAACCACCTCAGTCGCCGTCCCAGTCCTCTCCTCAGTCAAGTAACTCCCCTGGATCGCAATATCCGCCCTATCCCCAGAGATATCCTACTCCGCCGTCGGTGCCCTCATCTGCATCTCAAGGTCCGCCTGGAAGATCGCCTTACCCGCCTCATCAGGTAATTATTGATTATAGTTCACTTGGTAGATTCTTAGGTTGCAATTTTTCCGTCAAGGCGTAGGATACCTCGACGGAAATTTTCCACTACCTTTATTGCCATGAGCTACTTGATCAGCACTAGTAGCTATCGCTATTCGATAACAGAATTTTTTAATAAACTTTATTTCTAAACGCTAAATTGGTGTTAACGTTTTTAAAGGGAAACAGAAAAACAATTTTTAAATAAAATATAAAAATCTGTATCTAATTCTAAAATTCATATAATAATACCCTATTAACGACGGATACAAACATAGAGAAGAGATTCGAATAATAGGTAATTGAAAAGGAACCAAGAAAATATTTAAACGGATTTTGTGAGGCTTTTGTTTAAGAAAAGAACAAAAGCAGAAGTATTAAAGTCACGCAACGGATAAAATTAGTTCATATGATTCTTAAAAAATTTACTTTTTGTGATGGAAAATCAGTCAATGTACTTGTGCTAAAATGTGGATGACAAACAGCAGTGGAAATTATCTTCTGAAACAAAGGGGTTAGCAAGAACGCGAAAGGCTTAATAAATAAGGGTTAGGCAATGTTTTTCGAAAGCAGCAGCAAAAACATAGAAAAAACAAAAAAGGAAAAGAAGCACGAAAGAAACGAGACAAAATTTTGCAAATGCTGTTATAAAGTCATAAAAAAGAAAGGAAAATCTTAACAGGAGATAAAATGGAAGAGAATTAAATTTTATATAAAACTAGATCATATTCTTAATATGGAGGAAGGAAGAAGTATTTGGATAAACCATAGAGAAGATATCAACAGTCTAAAATTATCCATTACATTATCCTTTATTCACCGTTATTATATTGGTCTGGCATTTTTTAGAGAAAGAATGACGAGTTTATTCTCTCACGGAGAGTACTGTCTTCGGATAACTGGAATTAAAATTCTAACGGAAAGTTCTTAATGTACTACAGTTTGACTTTGTGTCGATTTTATGTTTCCATGAATTTCTTGGAAAACTAATACTGACTTGAGCACTCCTAGGAAAGGCGTATAAACGAGACTGAAGTTATAACGGTAAAAATAAAACTATAGTTTATAACGGTACAGTTAAAATTATAAGTTTTAATGCCTCATTGTTATGTTTTCCACGAATATTTTGGATAACTTATATGTACTCGTTCACTCACGAAACGAAAATGTCTCTGGGGAAACGGGAGGGGAAGTATATCGTGTAAAATAGACATATTTTGCCTAGGTGTTATATTTTTCACGAATATTTTGGGAAAGTAATTCGGACTCGTTTACTAACGAAAGGAAAATTTCTCTGGATAAAAGAGAGTGATGTTTTAACGTGAAAAACAGATAGTTAATGCTTATTTGTTATATTTTCCACGAACATTTTGGAAAAGTAATACGTATTCGTTCACTCACGAAAGGAAGATGTTTCCGGATAAACGAGATTCAGGTTACAACGTTTTTGTTTTTGTGTTCTATTTTTCCGAGATTTTTAAATGAAAATATTAAGCAGTTTTTAGATTTCTTTTATGCGATTTTTTTCATCCTCTGCGCTTCCGAAACCAGACCGAGTGTTAGTACTCTCTCCGCTAAGGAATGGTTCTGGAGTAACTCGTTCATGGTCGAAATTAGAACCAATTCTCTTAACTGATCAAAATAAGAACGGATTAGAATAAAACCCATAACGATAAACGGACGTTTGGGGTTAGCTACGGGCTTATGCTTGATCCGTCAGTAAGTCTATTATAGGCTAACAAGGATACGAAAGGATTGACAATTGAAGTAAAGGACTCGGTAAAGGATAAAGTCATACCATGACAAGGCAAACCTATTCTCTATCAGGGCCGTGTAGAAGTTCTAAGGCGATGGATAAGGAATGGTAGATGGGACTAAGGAAATGGTATAATGATGGCCTACTTGAAGTAGGTGTCGGCACGGTACTGGGGATCCTGTTGGAGGCTATTGTAGTAGTAGCGAGTAATAGTACGTCAGTTTGCAGCCCCAACTGTCTACAGTGAAGAGACAACTTTCCGTCGGTTGCATGATCACCCTTAGCTGTTTAAAGATATGGCCCTTAGTATGATCGAGAATGTGTGATATACAATGTTTACTGCTTCCGCCGTAAAACATTACTGTTTATTACGGCCCTTTAGAATAAAATAAGTCAATTCCTATTTGAACAACCAAAGAAAATTTTTATGTAAGTTACTTTTTATCAAATAATTACAATTAATATAAATAAAGTAACATAACCTATGCGTTAATACAGCTGTTTAACCTCAAAACTTATAACATAGAATCAGCTGTTTTATGAAATCATATGTTATCACTTATTTTAAGCCAAATGGGACGAAATAATTATACTGTATACCTTGCTAATTTTATGAAAACGTTTTAATTCTTATAAAACTAAAATTAATTAATGAATTGATATTTTTAAAAAACTGTTCACATCAAGCGTCATCAACTACCAGTTTAAAAAATGTATTTCAACTTGAGTGAATAAAAGTATTTTATGAACAATTGAATATTTTCACAATGCATATATAAGGAGAGAGTGTGCGCTAATGGAAGGAATTGAATGAAGCGGGTGAATGTCCGGAAATATCTAATAACTTTAGCGAGTCGTGTAAACACGGGAGGGAAGAGCCGATTAGCATAGACAGTGCAGTAAGTATTGAGGTAATTTGATAAATGGCCAAAGCAGACCGACAGTTTCTGCTCAGTTAGTCTGAACAAACATTTCATCCGGCGAGGGCAATTTGTTTGAGGCAAATTGTGCAAGTGTTTGCCTACATGGCATTCGACAGTCTTTACCATTCCGTCTGCCTGTCGTGTGACATTTTATTATAAGCGCATTCTGTTTCTACCTAAGGCGCACATGAGCTTGAAAGTAATCGGGACGCCGAGATAGTTTTCTATCCAATCTTTTTGATACCTATCGGAGTTTCAGCGCACATGAGATAGAATTTAAGCGCTCGTCATTTCAAGCCTATCTTTTGATAGTTATTTTCCATGCTGGGGACTGGCTTCACTCTATGTTGTTTCTCCTACGAGATGGACCATAAACAAGTGCAAGTTTACAAAAAGAAAGTAGTGTTTTCGTTCTTAGTGTACAAATACATTAGTGAAAGGGAAAGTAAAAGAAGAAGATATTGGATTCACCCATTTAATAATGAGAGATAATTAAAAGGTGCATTCAAAATTGTTTTAATTGTTTTAAGGGACGATGTACAAAAATTCTTTAATTATTTTCGAATGTCTACTCGATCTTTTGATGAATTTTGTTTGGAAATCTAAAATCAGATATTTGTTTTTGCAGATTTCCTCCCAAGCCGATAGCTTTTTTACCCTGTCTTTATACTCTTCGCTTTGTTTTTGCAGATTTCCTCCCAAGCCGATAGCTTTTTTACCGTGTCTTTATACTCTTCGCTTTGTTTTTGCAGATTTCCTCCCAAGCCGATAGCTTTTTTACCCTGTCATTATACTCTTCGCTTTGTTTTTGCAGATTTCCTCCTAAGCCGATAGCTTTTTTACCCTGTCTTTATACTCTTCGCTTCGCACATCCCATATTGTCCTATGTTGTTTAATTTTCTCTATAAACAATTCTACATCTACGTCCAAATCTTCACTCTCCATGGCTGATATATTTAAATACTAAACATATATATATATATATATGTGTGTGTGTGTGTGTGTGTGTGTGTGTGTGTGTGTGTGTGTGTGTGTGTGTATGATATTAAATAAAATGCTTAGTAACTATGAAAGATTAATATTTAAAACTATAAATCATCATTGGTATTAATAACAAATTATAAACCTAATTAATATTAACGTTACACATTGATGTCAATTGGTTATTCAATCATATTTAAAGTTAAACATATAAATAATAAGAAATTGGTAATTATATTACTGGAAACTTCCCTGATAAAATGAAAGAGATAGAAAGTAAGCTATGGTGCATGTGCGCTGTCCCATTACCTACTGTGTACTTGTGGAACGCTGGCGATAGAATTGACTCCAAGATAGGAGGAGAAGTACCTGTACCTATCGAGATAGGCCGAGGCTATGCGATAGCTATCGCATCCCATGTGCGTTGCCCATTACTTCCAATGTACTTCTGCCTATCAGCTTGAAAACTATTACTTTCAAGCTCATGTGCGCCGAGCCTAAGTCCTCCTAAATGAATATCGAACGGATGATAATGTTTCATCTAAGAGTTTATTATGTTTCTGGGAATATTTTATGATATAATTGATAGATTCCTCGCATGGTGTTGGGGAGAATCATTAAAGAAAGCTGTCCGCAGTGCCTGCATAGTACGCTAACAATGTTGAAGAGGAAATATAGTCTTTGAATGTTGGTAAATACAGTTGTGAGGCAACCCAGGAAGATACTAGTTCGCCAGAAAAACACTTCTGCCTCAGGGGAAGTGTGCTCGCGTCACTTCCTGGCTTTATTACGATCCGGAGGTGTACTTGGTAGAAACTCCGTGTATACTTTGTTAAACATACTGCAAGTATGTGTCCTGGATTGAGGTTATCCTTCCCAAAGCTCCAGATCAACGGTTTTTCATATCCCTTCACCCACCCTATCTGTTATTCACTATCCTTTTCTTCACAATCGAATCATACTTAACAGTTTTAATGCTTCATAGGCTTCTTCATGCTCCATAGTCGTTACCATACTTCTAAATCCCCATTATCTTTATAATATTCATCATGCGCCACAGACGTCAATATGCTTCATAGCATAATCTTCTATCTTCATAGTCGTCATCATACTTCATAACTTCCTTCGTGTTCTTTAATTGCCTAATGTTTCGTTCCATTCTTTATCCTTCATATTCATCATTCTGCTTCATAATTTTCTTCATGTTCAATAATCGTCATTATGTTTCTAAGCCTTCTTCATGGTCCATAGTCGTCATCACGCTTCATAATCTTCTTCTATCTTCATAGTCGTCATTATGCTTCATAACTTCCTTCGTGTTCTTTAATTGCCTAATGTTTCGTTCCATTCTTTATCCTTCATATTCATCATTCTGCTTCATAATTTTCTTCATGTTCAATAATCGTCATCATGTTCCTAAGCCTTCTTCATGGTCCATAGTCGTCATCACGCTTCGTACTCTTCGTCAATCTTCATAGTCGTTATCATACTTCATAATCTTCTTCAATCTTCATAATCGTCATCATGCTTCATAATCTTCTTCATGTTCCACAATCGCCATCATGTTTTGTCTTAGCCTTCTTTATGGTCCATAGTCATCATTCTTCTAATCTTCTTCGAGCTTTAAAGTCGTAATAATGTTTCATAGCCTTCGTCATGCTTCATAGTCATTATCGTGTTTCCATAGTCGTCTTCATGCTTCATAATACCAATCATATAATATATATCACATACATCATATTTCATAGCAGCCAAACCATGCTTTATTTCTAAGTAAATCACAACGTATACTGATAAAAATACTTTAAGAATAAATTTATATATAATAACTGCAGTAGAGCATCGATTAACCGAGGTAGTAACAAAATAAACCATATACATATTACCTCACTGTATGATCTTAGATGAACGACGTATAATTTTTTGTTACTTAATTTTTCGTCGTAAAAACGCTTATGGACTTATCAAGAAATGACATTTTTGAACTGATACATGTACATTCTAGAGATTTTAAAATGTGCTTGGTAATTTGTTTCGTCTTTCTCCTAACCTGTCATTTATAGTGAGAACATATATATATATATATATATATATATATATATATATATATATATATATAGAGAGAGAGAGAGAGAGAGAGAGAGAGAGAGAGAGAGAGAGGAAAAGTATGAAGAACATGTTGAATACGTTTTATAAATTTTGATTGGCCAAACATTTGCCCGGAAACGGCTGATTTTCAAAGTAGAAGAGTTCTGTCAATTGTTTTTAAAAATCTATGTAATTGGAGCACAAACAGTAGTTCCAACTTTTATCTGGCAGGTTCCAAACGCCATACGCGGAAGTAAAAACTTTTTATCTCAGTGAAAGTTCGTAAAGTTTTATTTGTACCTGCCAGTCATCTCAGTCTCTAGATATGTCGTGTGGGACTGAATACATTATCCAAGAACCCAAGCGAATATGTATTCCATTCAGAATTATTCCTATTTTATTGAAATGCGTTATCTCTTTAAAAAAATAACAAAAACCTATTCCATCCTTTCTTTGCCCCGCTTCGTGAGGAAACGCTTTTCGTCCGCCGAATTCAACAAGACAGCCGCGGTCCC
Organism: Prosapia bicincta; assembly: GCA_036971475.1. Taxonomy (NCBI): domain Eukaryota; kingdom Metazoa; phylum Arthropoda; class Insecta; order Hemiptera; family Cercopidae; genus Prosapia; species Prosapia bicincta. The sequence continues at coordinate 691,166 of JBAIZL010000033.1, read as the reverse complement.
TATCAACAGCCGCTAATCTACAATAAACATACACCATTCACTTTTTTATGGTTTGTCTCTCATCGTTGATGGATTTAATAGCACGAAAGGATATTGTTTTGCCGTTTCCAATATCAATAAATGGGAGGGAGTGAGGGGAGGTAGGAGTGGTAGAGAATGATGCGTGCAGTCGCTCTTGTTCCGCGTTGTCATGGCAGCAGTGACGTCACTCGGGCGACGCCATCTTGGATCGCCTGTAGTCCGCATCCACTGTTTTTTGTTTGTTCTAACCTCAAAGCTAACCACGGCATGCTATCTATGTAACCTTAGTTTTAGCTCTTGAATTGATAATTTCCAACTCTTTTCTGTTTCTAATTTTTTGTTTTGGGGGTAATTAGTTTTTAAAGAATTTAAAATATTTTAATTTCAAATAATTCCTTTGTAATTTATTTCGAACGAAATTAAACTGTAAAAATAATATAAGGTTTTGAAGCTAACCTGTTCTATTACATATTTAATGTAAAATTGAATCATGCGTTTTTACATTCCAAATGCTTAGTTTTAATGTATTTCCAGTAGCAAAATTTTTATTAGCTTTTTAAAAAAAAAAAAACAATAGATTAAGGTATTTTCATAAATAAACCTCAAAAGAAGTTTTCATAAACGCTCAAAGAAACTATTATTTTGTATCATCTTAAAGGTATTATCAATTATTTTGTTAATTACTGGCGTTTAGAAAAAAAGCCGTAACATTTTATGTGTAACATAAAACTGCCCAAAATGTAGAGCTGGATTCGAGTCATGTATTTTATAAATAATTATTTCACAGTTGTACCATCTAGTGGAAGGCATTTTCCAAGAATCTCAAGAGTTGTCTACATATTTCTGTTTTATCTTATTAAGCTGCGTCATTTTTTTTTTCAAAGGAAAGTTAAAATCATGCAAATAATTTACAAAGGGGAACTTCCATTCATATTGTCTTTTTGCACGAAATACTTTATGGTGTATGTAGTGAGACAGTATATATATATATATATATATATATATATATATAACCCTGATTGTTGTAGTATTTCTCTTTTTACACTTGATGATCGATAAAAGCTGTGACGTAATCAGTTCTGTTGGAACATAAATGTAATGGGAACAAATTGATACCAGTTTCCTTTAATTTCAATTATTAGTTATGAAAAGTTTGCGTTTATTTCATTCTTCAGAGCTCAATTGGTAAGAATGCGAAGCTCTAAAGATCCATTAACACACTGGTATTATTACATTATAATGCTAGTAGCAATACGTTATAATACTGGTATTATTACGTTATAATGCTATTAGAAATACGTTATAATACTGGTATTATTACGTTATAATGCTATTAGAAATACGTTATAATACTGGTATTATTACGTTATAATGCTAGTAGAAATACGTTATAATACTGGTATTATTACGTTATAATGCTATTAGAAATACGTTATAATGCTAGTAGAAATACGTTATAATACTGGTATTATTACGTTATAATGCTAGTAGAAATACGATATAATACTGGTATTATTACGTTATAATGCTAGTAGCAATACGTTATAATACTGGTATTATTACGTTATAATGCTATTAGAAATACGTTATAATACTGGTATTATTACGTTATAATGCTATTAGAAATACGTTATAATACTGGTATTATTACGTTATAATGCTAGTAGAAATACGTTATAATACTGGTATTATTACGTTATAATGCTAGTAGAAATACGTTATAATACTGGTATTATTACGTTATAATGCTATTAGAAATGCGTTATAATACTGGTATTATTACGTTATAATGCTATTAGAAATACGTTATAATACTGGTATTATTACGTTATAATGCTATTAGAAATACGTTATAATACTGGTATTATTACGTTATAATGCTAGTAGAAATACGTTATAATACTGGTATTATTACGTTATAATGCTAGTAGAAATACGTTATAATACTGGTATTATTTCGTTATAATGCTAGTAGAAATACGTTATAATACTGGTATTATTACGTTATAATGCTGTTAGAAATACGTTATAATACTGGTATTATTACGTTATAATGCTATTAGAAATGCGTTATAATACTGGTATTATTACGTTATAATGCTATTAGAAATACGTTATAATACTGGTATTATTACGTTATAATGCTATTAGAAATACGTTATAATACTGGTATTATTACGTTATAATGCTATTAGAAATACGTTATAATACTGGTATTATTACGTTATAATGCTATTAGAAATACGTTATAATACTGGTATTATTACGTTATAATGCTATTAGAAATACGTTATAATACTGGTATTATTACGTTATAATACTATTAGAAATACGTTATAAAAATAAAACAGTAATACTAAAAATATTATTAATTCATTGTTTAAAGGTCGTTTTAAAGAATTCTTCGTGAAGTGGGCGGATATCTCTTCAAAGCATATCCCCAGCTTTAGGGGATTTTTTGGCTTTCCTTAGTTTTTTCTAATTCTTTATCCTTTTTCTTACAAAGAGATAATAGACACTTTTTTATGTCTCACTTGGAGAAGGATTTACTTCAGGTAAGGAACCCTAACCTGGTATGATACCAGAAGTCCCTTTTTACCCTCTCCTACGATGAATATGGCCTCCCAATATTCCCAATACCTTCCTCACAATTCTTAGACGAAATACAAAAATTTAATTTGACTGTCGTTGTTAAATATCTTAAACTGTGGATATTTTAGCGTTGTCTAGGGACTATAGCGTATTTAATATAGGTTTTTGTATTTGAAGGCTAGTTGCATAGTAGGCTGCCTTGCTTAACCGAAGTGGCAAAAAAAGAGTTTTATGGTCTTATTACATCGCCAGTGGCTCCCATGAGCAGTGGCGCAACCTATTCTATCGCGGCCTTGAGATGTGATTCCGCGCCACTACATTGCAGGGAAAAGGAATTTGCGTTGTTGCATAGTAGGCTGCCTTGCTTAACCGAAGTGGCAAAAAGAGTTTTATGGTCTTATTATATCGCCAGTGGCTCCCATGAGCAGTGGCGCAACCTATTCTATCGCGGCCTTGAGATGTGATTCCGCGCCACTACATTGCAGGGATAAGGAATTTGCGTTGTTACATAGTAGGCTGCCTTGCTTAACCGAAGTGGCAAAAAAAGAGCTTTATGGTCTTATTATATCGCCAGTGGCTCCCATGAGCAGTGGCGCAACCTATCCTATCGCGGCCTTGAGATGTGATTCCGCGCCACTACATTGCAGGGAAAAGGAATTTGCGTAGTTGCATAGTAGGCTGCCTTGCTTAACCGAAGTGGCAAAAAGAGTTTTATGGTCTTATTATATCGCCAGTGGCTCCCATGAGCAGTGGCGCAACCTATCCTATCGCGGCCTTGAGATGTGATTCCGCGCCACTACATTGCAGGGAAAAGGAATTTGCGTTGTTGCATAGTAGGCTGCCTTGCTTAACCGAAGTGGCAAAAAAAGAGTTTTATGGTCTTATTACATCGCCAGTGGCTCCCATGAGCAGTGGCGCAACCTATTCTATCGCGGCCTTGAGATGTGATTCCGCGCCACTACATTGCAGGGAAAAGGAATTTGCGTAGTTGCATAGTAGGCTGCCTTGCTTAACCGAAGTGGCAAAAAGAGTTTTATGGTCTTATTATATCGCCAGTGGCTCCCATGAGCAGTGGCGCAACCTATTCTATCGCGGCCTTGGAGATGTGATTCCGCGCCACTACATTGCGGGAAAAGGAATTTGCGTAACTCTCCTTGATTTTTCTCCATCATCATATAAGAAGTCCTTACGCGTTTTGTCTGCTTCCTCCCTGCTAAGGTTTTCGCCAGAGCTGAAAGCCCATCCTTCTCGCCATACCTACATATTCGAGGAACAAAAGCATTGTTTGAACCCAGTCCTAAAGCTCTTCCGAAGTAAATGACTTTAGGGTTCGGTCTTTTTAGCACTGCATTCTGTATTCTGGCCGTTCATTGGCGATGGGGTGTCAGATGGTTCGGCAATGAACATGTGCAGACATTCTCAAGAGGAAAGGTCTTTCAAATTGTCTTCATATCTGCCACTGTGGTAAGGAATAAGTATTTGGAAGTAAGCGAAGATTTATCATTTTCACAGTTGTATAGAGCTGTCGTCGACATCAAGCACATACACTGCGACAAGGACGAGGGTCATACACTTTTCCCTCCTATACTCAACTTATTCATTTCAACCTTTTTGTATCAAGTGAATGCCATTTTCCTTTCTTTATGTTGTTTAGCTTTAACCTAATACATTTCAAAATCATTCAATGCCCTCGCAGATGATGAGTTTGAATGATTTTCTTCCTTGCAGTTGAGTATTTTATTTCAATATTGTGAATAAATGGTGTGGCGTAATAATTTGTGGGGAAGCTCAAAGGTAGAGTTAGGATTGGATTATGGATTGTATTTATACTACAACAACTGTTTTTGTATTATACTTATAAAACAGCAATTGTTTTTTCATTATATTGATACACCTGCAATTGTTTTTGCATTATATTTACAACTTCAGTTGTTTTTTGCATTATTTTTATATAGGAACAATGGGTTTTACATTATATTTATGTAACAGCAATTGTTTTTGCATTATATTTATACACCAGCAATTGTTTTTGCATTATATTTACATAACTTCAGTTGTTTTTTTCATTATATTTATATAGCAACAATTGCTTTTACCATTATATTTATATGACAACAATTGTTTTTGCATTATATTTATACCACAACAACTTTTTTTGTATTATACTTATATAAAAACAATTGTTTTTGCATTGTATTTATACACCAGCAATTGTTTTTGCATTATATTTACAACTTTAATTGTTTTTTGCATTATATTTATATAACAATAATGATTTTTACAATATTTATGTAACAGCAATTGTTTTTGCATTATATTTATACACCAGCAATTGTTTTTGCATTATATTTATATGACAATTGTTTTTACATTATATTTATTGTTTTTGCATTATATTTACAACTTTAATTGTTTTTTGCATTATATTTATATAACAATAATGATATTTACAATATTTATGTAACAGCAATTGTTTTTGCATTATACTTATACACCAGCAATTGTTTTTGCATTATATTTATATGACAATTGTTTTTACATTATATTTATATTACAGCAATTGCTTTTTGCATCATGTTTGTATGAAAGCAATTGCTTCTTGCATTATATTTATATAGCAACAATTGTTTTTGCAATATAATTGTATGACATCAATTTGTTTTGCATTATATTTATACAAAGTTCTGAAATTAAAAGATGCACAAACATATGTTGCATGTCTTTGTATTGGTCTAAAGCAGAGAAACCGCAGTCAGTGGAAATAAAATTGAAATAGTCTGTCGACCATCTCTTGATGGAAAAACAAAATCTTTTACAGGATAAACAATGAACCGCTTAGCTGCTGTTAGCTACAAAGCTAAGTAACAGAGCACTGTGACTTGCAGTCGCGGCAATGTGTGAAACAATACAAACTGTGGGGTTATTGAATCGCTACCGCACAGTGACGTCTATCGAGTCGGACGGCCTGTCAGCTTCGGTTGTCATCAAAACATGCCTGCAATAATGTTTGGTGTGCGCCTTATTAAGCCCAGCGGATTGGCAGCGCGCTTTGTCGGAGAAACATCGGCCGCAATATATCGATTTCCAGACGGATTTGTTTTACAATAATCACTGATTTCTGTTTCTGGAAATTCCAGCAAACTTACCGGAAAAACAAAAACTGGAACGTTCATTATAACTTGGACAAATTTGACGGTGTAATACTGGAATATATTGAGTAAAACTTCGAATCTAGTTTGATTACAAAAATTAATTGATTTACATTTTTAGAAATTCCAGCAATCTTACTGGAAAACAGCAAAACCTAAAGCTTCCTATAAAAGTTGGAAACATTTGACGGGGTATACTGGAATATATTGAGTGAAACTTCGAATCTAGTTTGATTACAAAAATTAATTGATTTACATTTTTAGAAATTCCAGCAATCTTACTGGAAAACAGCAGAACCTAAAGCTTCCTATAAAAGTTGGAAACATTTGACGGGGTATACTGGAATATATTGAGTGAAACTTCGAATCTAGTTTGATTACAAAAATTAATTGATTTACATTTTTAGAAATTCCAGCAATCTTACTGGAAAACAGCAAAACCTAAAGCTTCCTATAAAAGTTGGAAACATTTGACGGGGTATACTGGAATATATTGAGTAAAACTTCGAATCTAGTTTGATTACAAAAATTAATTGATTTACATTTTTAGAAATTCCAGCAATCTTACTGGAAAACAGCAGAACCTAAAGCTTCCTATAAAAGTTGGAAACATTTGACGGGGTATACTGGAATATATTGAGTGAAACTTCGAATCTAGTTTGATTACAAAAATTAATTGATTTACGTTTTCGGAAATTCCAGCAAACTTACTGGAGACACAAAACCTTCAATTTACAGTAACACTTAAGAACATTTGACGGCATTTTACTGGAATATATTAAATAAAGCTTCCAAAGGAGTTTGATTACAAAAGTAATTTTTTTACTTTTTTGGAACTTCCAGCAAAATTTTGTAAAACTTGTGCCTAAAATGGTTTATACTTTACTCCAAATTATCTCTAAGGGAAAACGCAAATAACTGTTACTATTACCCTGTTTACTTTAGATAAATATTCGACCAGTTTTCGAAAATGTGACATATTTCCACAATTTTACTTTGACGATAAACGTCATGTGCCTTCTCAAGATGTTTACTCTTCAAAAACCAAGAAAAGCTTTAAAATATTTGGTTTACAGGTACTTTGCATAGTACAATAACCGCGGAGAGCAGCTGTGAATCTGCCGAGTCGCAAGTCCTTGCACACATCACGTGACCAACCCTCTCTTTTATTGGCTATTGCTCTAGAGAATATAGACGGCAACTAGTTTTATTGTTTACCTTTGTTTTAATTATTTTTACTTGCTTTTGGTTTTCTTACTCCCACTTAAATAAAATTCACTGCCTGTTATTTCATTTAAACCTCAACTGAAAATTACATAATTGGTAATATGGACCAGAGTGTTACACGAATAAAGTTATGATTTTGGAATTAACTTATTACCGAACGCATTTGAATACGGTAGATCAGTTCACACATTGCGTTAACATGTTAATGTTATACACGTTCTAATTGTCGTCATCCTTAGTGGTAAAGCAATACTAAGTAGCATAACTATCGTCATCCTTAGTGGCAAAGCAATACCAAGTAGTATAACTATTAATGTATGGCATTAAGCTTGTGTATTTTATATTTCTTGGCACAAAAACATCATTTCTATGTCTGGAAAATGTTTTCCATGTTTTTAATAACTTTTACAATGCCCTTGTGATTTGCCAAAATTTCATATTTAATAAAACGTTTGTTTTTTTTTTTTTTTTTTTTTTTTAATTTCAAACATGATCGAAATGTCAAAGTCTTCGTTTAAAAAGTTTTGGCACTAGTGGATCAGTTGGCTTAAATTAGAATATTGTCTAGCTGCAGATGTGATCCCTATAACTAGAGTCATTCCAGCTAACGAAAATGTCAATGAGCTTCTGGTTTATATAGTTAGGACCAAAAACATTGGCCCGAAATATAATACTGTATAGGTTCAACTGTGTTGCCTATAACTAAGACTTTATCAGCTGACGGAAAGGTCAGGTAGCTTCTAGTTTATATAGACAGGGCCAAAAACATTGCCGCAAATTAAAATACTGTCTAGGTTCAACTGTGTTGCCTATAACTTGAGCCATATTAGGTGACGGAAAGGTCAGATAGCTTCTAGTTTATATAGACAGGACAAAAAACATTGCCGCAAATTAGAATACTGCCTAGGTTCAACTGTGTTGCCTATAACTTAAGCCATATTAGCTGACGGAAACGTCAGGTAGCTTCTAGTTTATATAGACAGGACCAAAAACATTGCCGCAAATTAGAATACTGTCTAGGTTCAACTGTGTTGCCTATAACTTGAGCCATATTAGCTGACGGAAAGGTCAGGTAGCTTCTAGTTTATATAGACAGGACCAAAAACATTGCCGCAAATTAGAATACTGTCTAGGTTCAACTGTGTTTCCTATAACTAGGGCCATTCCAGCTGACGAGAAGGTGAGGTAGCTTCTAGTTTATATAGACAGGACAGAAAACATTGCCGCAAATTAGAATACTGTCTAGGTTCAACTGTGTTGCCTATAACTAGGGCCATTCCAGCTGACGAGAAGGTCAGGTAGCTTCTAGTTTATATAGACAGGACCGAAAACATTGCCGCAAATTAGAATACTGTCTAGGTTCAATGTGTTGCTTATAACCTGAGCCATATCAGCTGACGGGAAAGCCAAGTAGCTTCTAGTTTATATGGTCATGACTAACATTGATTTTGTTAGTATTGTGAAATAGTATTAATTATTGGTATTAACTAATGTTAAAACTTAATAATATATTATTAATATTATTTTTTTAAATTAGTGTTTTACAATTTTAAATTAAAAAATTTTACTCATAGTGTTTATATTATAAATATAAATCAAGTAACTTTCATTTATAGTTTTATTGATAATTATAAAGCATACACGGTTAAGTGTAGTACGTCCTTCGATTCGAGCATATATTGTGCAATCCCACAACGGTCTTTGCATTGTGACCAAAATCCTAGCACTTATCTCGCCTATCTAGTCCCCTTTTTAATTTAACAAGAAACTGGACGCACGCTAAATTTTAATTAAGTTAGCTCTCCTTCCGTTCGATCGGAACCTTTTATCGCTCCGAATTTGACACCCGGCACAGGTTAAAGTGGGTCAAAAGTGATTGATGCAATGAAGACTCTCTGGTAAGAGGAAGAGGGGACGCTTTTCCAAACTAAATTTACTGTCGATAATGTCATTTTCAGTTCAGTAATAAAAGCTGAGTAAATAAAAGGGTGACGCGAAAGAGATATGCGAGACATCAGACTGGCTGCACCACTCAGCTCAGCTGATTTCTCTGACCTAACCTAACCTGTCATGCGAGAATTTATCGTTTTCTTTCGCGCTCCAGGTTTATTCCCGGATACGGGTTGTTTGCTGTTTTTTCATGTCTGATGGGAAAATATATTTCTGGTGTTGTAAGCATTCATAAATCAAATTCAAATTAAAATTACAGTAAAATATTACAAGTGTTTAATTTTCTACCACAATGAGTTTACTGTGTGCGCCAATATATTATAGCAAAACATAATTAATTTAAAAAGTCAAGACTCATTTACGTACTAATTAATGAGTTAAATTGAAAAATTACTCTTGCTTAATCTTTTCCCTTTACGTAATAATTTCATTAATAATGTTCCTCTTCATTTGTCTTTAAATAAATCTACTTGTTTACTTTTTATTCAAGTTGTAGTTTAGGAGGAGTTATTTGAGGCTTGTATAAAACAAATTCCAATTTGGTACAGTGTATATTTTTTTCTATCCCTACTATCAGTTCACTCTCTCCTTATATATAGGCCTATATATATATATATTAACTTGTATTGAATAACACTTGATGTGTAATATAGTTTCTTTAAATTATAATTCATTAATTAATTTCAATAAATAATTTTAATAATTAATTTCGCTTTCAATTTTACCACAATATTGTGATTATGTCATATGTATATACATATTTATATTAATTTTAACAATGTTTATCACAAAAGTAACTAAAATAAAATGTTTGTTGTTGACCTAAGTAGGAATTGATGGGAACATTATTTCTATTTTACTTATTATAAAGATAAACCTGAAGTCAATATTTAAAGACGGATAAGGAATCGTCCTCTTTAAATAGGGTAAATATTTACTTTAAAAATAAAATTTGTTCAGAGAATCTCTTGTAATGTAAATGACCATTGAAAACGTGCATATGAAACAATATTTAAATAACAATAGAATAACAATATAATTTAATCGCAATGTTTGCTTTCAAAGATTTATTTCGGCTCAAACCAAATCTGTGATAGGATTTTCAGAAGTTGAACTGAACCTTTTTAAACCTAGTAAATTAAAACCTTCATATTATAAATTGTTTTCAACGAAAAGCTAAAAATTATACTACAACATAAAATTTTGTTAAAATTTACTAAAAACTTTAATATTTTTTAAAAAAAAGCTTTTCACAACCAAATGTTTAAAATATTAGAACAATATTTGTTCGTCTTTTCTGGTAAGAAATTGAACGATTCAAAGTGATATTAACGCAGTTCTCTGACACTCCAGTAGAATTAATTCACTGTCGGTTTAAATATGATTGTGTAAGATGTGTGTGACAATGTCAGCAGTAAAGCATGTAAGTGTTGGTACGAGCGATTTAAGTGAGTCGCAGTCTTCAGCCGCCTATACGAAAATATATAAACATAGTATCATTGGTAATGACAAAACGCCTTTTATGTTAATTCATTCAGCTTGATGAGTACCCGTATTTTCATTGGATCTTGAAAAAGAAGAAAAATGTTTGTTTTACGTAGGTAGAAATTGCCCTGCAGGAGGTTTCTTAAATTTACCTTAAGTGTCAATTAACCGAGTTGTATGCGCAACTGATGAAGCTGATCAAAGTTTATGACCGTGAAATCAAGATGTACACAACGTTCAATGACCAAAATACTACTTTTGAAATTAATTTATAGGTTACGATTGGAGATTGGAGCGCAAACGATAACCCATAACTATCTTGGTCAGTTGAACGTTGTGCATACCTTGGTTAGTTGAAATTTCGTATACACCTTGGCTGGTTGACACCTCGGTCATTTGAAAGCTTCACAACTGGATCAAAGAGCGTTTTTTAAGCCGATCAGTCAGTATTTTCTAATATCACTTAGGAAGGATTGGCAAATATGTTGAATATATGTAAGGACATACAAAAATCCTCCAGGCAGATGATACAGGAGGGTGATAATGGCTTTGTGTGCAAGGTCACGTTCTTGTTTCAAAAAGAAGGATAAGTAAGGGCAGAGGGAATTCGTTTGGAGTAGGGGAAACACATCATCTTCAGGAATAGGAGAGTGGGATTTAGGAAAGAGTATGCGGTACGAAGACTGCCCGGTTACTTAATATTCCAAAAATACTCAGATCGAGTATATAGAAAACACGAGAAAACAAAGTGTGATGCCTTTTTGAAATTAGTGGACATTCAGTTATTGATGGGTGGTTATTAATTAAAATTTGATACAATTTATTCAACAATTAAAGTTGAGAATTATTAGATTTCGCCTTATACGTACATTTTAAACCACGATTACAGTTTTTCAAACAGTTCATAAAACAAACACAATCCGGTTACAGAGAGATCGACTTTTTTAACAGCTGATTCTATTCAGCGTTGATTCGATACTGATCTGTCGATGTCATGTGCTAATTAAGCTGTACACATCTCTGTGTATGAAAGGTAAATGGATTATGTAATTATAACTTGAAAACGAAGGTTCATTGGCCGTGCCCGAGGGAGTAGGCAGTAGTGCAACTGACAACCTGGTTCTATTGTCTGCAAGCCTACTGTTTAGCAGGTGTTTGAATCCTCTTGGGGAGTCACCGTTGAAATGATATTATTATTCGGAAGTCAGCTGTTTAAGAAGGAACTTATACTGTTTATACTGATAGTTGTGATTATTATTAACACTTTGTAAAAGTATGCTTTAAAGGATAGTTCTTTTTAATTATACTTCAAGAAAGTCCTTTTGAAAACAAGGGTAGATACTTAAAACAATAAAACTGTAACACAATAAAGCCTAAATTCCATTGGTTTTCAACGGTGTGCGTTTATGTTATTATTTTATGTGTATATTTTAAATGTATTTGCTGTAAGTATATACACTGTCGGAAAATCTGTATTTATAAAACGAAAGAGTAAAATTAGCGGAACATGTATTAATACACTGCAGGCTCAGACAGATTAAACCAATTTAACAACAGTAGTTAGCGTGAACCTGTAACAGAAGTGAGGTAAAGAAAACAATGAGAAAAAGTAAAATTAGCGGAACAGGTATTAATGCAGGCTCAGACAGATGAAACCAATTTAACAACAGTAGTTAGTGTGAACCTGTAACAGAAGTGAGGTAAAGAAAACAATGAGAAAAAGTAAAATTAGCGGAACCGGTATTAATGCAGGCTCAGACAGATGAAACCAATTTAACAACAGTAGTTAGTGTGAACCTGTTACAGAAGTGAGGTAAAGAAAACAATGAGAAAAAGTAAAATTAGCGGAACAAGTATTAATACACTGCAGGCTCAGACAGATGAAACCAATTTAACAACAGTAGTTAGTGTGAACCTGTAACAGAAGTGAGGTAAAGAAAACAATGAGAAAAAGTAAAATTAGCGGAACAGGTATTAATGCAGGCTCAGACAGATGAAACCAATTTAACAACAGTAGTTAGTGTGAACCTGTTACAGAAGTGAGGTAAAGAAAACAATGAGAAAAAGTAAAATTAGCGGAACAAGTATTAATACACTGCAGGCTCAGACAGATGAAACCAATTTAACAACAGTAGTTAGTGTGAACCTGTAACAGAAGTGAGGTAAAGAAAACAATGAGAAAAAGTAAAATTAGCAGAACAGGTATTAATACTGCAGGCTCAGACAGTTGAAACCAATTTAACAACAGTAGTTAGTGTGAACCTGTAACAGAAGTGAGGTAAAGAAAACAATGAGAAAAAGTAAAATTAGCGGAACATGTATTAATACTGCAGGCTTAGACAGTTGAAACCAATTTAACAACAGTAGTTAGTGTGAACCTATAACAGAAGTGAGGTAAAGAAAACAATGAGAAAAAGTAAAATTAGCAGAACAGGTATTAATACTGCAGGCTCAGACAGTTGAAACCAATTTAACAACAGTAGTTAGTGTGAACCTATAACAGAAGTGAGGTAAAGAAAACAATGAGAAAAAGTAAAATTAGCGGGACAGGTATTAATACACTGCAGGCTCAGACAGATGAAACCAATTTAACAACAGTAGTTAGTGTGAACCTGTAACAGAAGTGAGGTAAAGAAAACAATGAGAAAAAGTAAAATTAGCGGGACAGGTATTAATACACTGCAGGCTAAGACAGAGGAAACCAATTTAACAACAGTAGTTAATGTGAACCTGTAACAGAAGTGAGGTAAAGAAAACAATGAGAAAAAGTAAAATTAGCGGAACAGGTATTAATACACTGCAGGCTCAGACAGATGAAACCAATTTAACAACAGTAGTTAATGTGAACCTGTAACAGAAGTGAGGTAAAGAAAACAATGAGAAAAAGTAAAATTAGCGGAACAGGTATTAATACTGCAGGCTCAGACAGATGAAACCAATTTAACAACAGTAGTTAGTGTGAACCTGTAACAGAAGTGAGGTAAAGAAAACAATGAGAAAAAGTAAAATTAGCGGAACAGGTATTAATACTGCAGGATCAGACAGATGAAACCAATTTAAACAACAGTAGTTAGTGTGAACCTGTAACAAAAGTGAGATAAAGAAAACAATGAGAAAAAGTAAAATTAGCGGAGCAGGTATTAATACACTGCAGGCTCAGACAGATGAAACCAATTTAACAACAGTAGTTATAGTGTGAACCTGTAACAGAAGTGAGGTAAAGAAAACAATGAGAAAAAGTACAGTTTAATTCACTACTTATCTGTCGAGGGTGAGGGGACACACGCCTCTTGTGTCCTCTTTATTCATCAGTACTTTATTTAAATACCATATAGTTCAATTAAGTAACCTCAATCTTGTCTTTCTTCTAACGTGTGAAAGGCAGTTATTATTTTGTTACATTTACTTTAAACTATTTTGAAAATGCCGTCGAAACTATTTTCAATTTTCGAAAAAAGTGTTTAAGCGAAAAAGATGTGAAATTTGTTACTTGCTATTTTACCCCCAATAACTCTTGCTATGTAAATAAGATGGTTTTTGCCATTTTTTTAATATATATCAACCTATTTCACTTATTTGAATCGGTTATTATCTGATTATTATAATATTCTATATCTTTCGGTTCTCCATTCGATTACAAATTCGTTGGACTTTTTTCCTTTTTGGGTGTCTTGCCCTTCTTGGGAGTATTCATGTATCCAGGCCATACGCAATCAAAATTCCTTTTTTTCATTGGTCCCGGCGTCGAAACAACAGCTCTGCAAATACAAATTCTTTTCCCTGGATTGTAAAGTTTATTTTTCCTGTATATTATTGGCTATAGGCCTATTTAGTTTTCCGATAGAAGTGAAAATCTGATCTGATCTTTCTTTAATCTCTAATTTGCAAAGCTTTGTTATTCGACACACGCAGTTTTGTTGACGTGCGGAAACTGTATGTGCACAAATGCGCGTCTGTACAAAGGTTTATTGATATGAGAACGTTTGCTGCAGACGTTAACTGCAACATGTGCCGGTGTATATCTTGTTAATCCCTGGAGTTATTGGAATAAGCATTTGGTTCTATTGCTTTAGTAACCTCTTCAAGTCGATACCTAAGGATGCTAACAAAGTAAGGTCTGATTTCTTATGAAAAATAAACAATGACATTTACAAAAATATTATTCAATGCGTTGCGTTTTTATCTTCTTTCTACATAGTTTCCATTTTGGCCTAATCATTTATCACTTATAGAGGTTTGCCGCTTGGAAAGGTACTGTCACGGGCGCATGAGAAGAGCCTTGGCCCAAGGCAGGTCAAAACTATAAGGTCATTCCCAAAAACATTTCTAACACAAAACGTCAGATTTACAGGAAATTACAGTGCAGAAACGAGATCATATATAATTTATTTTGTACATCTTTTCTTAATAAAAGTAGTTCTTTTACCTATCTGTAAATACTTTATTACTTACTAGAATATAATGCCTAAAAACTAGCGTAGAGTTACTTTATGTAAGTCAGGAATACATTGACAGCGCATTCGCAGAACTGAAAACCAAGCGTGACTCATATTCTACACCAAGGCTCTTCTCCGGTAACAATACTAATGTTAAATGACTTTTTTACCACGTAAGCCGCATGCGGGTTTCTTCAATTTAGCTACGGCGATTTGGAGTTTACTTTCAGAATGGCTCTCGAAAATCAGCTGCTTGACGACAGTTCTTTAAACATAGACACCTAATTTTGTAATATATTGCTTGTTTTGTAATTACTTTAAAGATAATTTACTTTTATGTTTAAAAAATAAACATTTTAATGTCTTGTCTGTCTTACACCGTGCTTACAATGAAGTTCATTTACTGCATTCGCCTGATTAGCAGTTTTTGCCTTGTTCCTATAAAAGCAGAGTTTTGTCGTTTTGTGATTTCCTCCCATGATGTTGCCCTAGGTCGTGTTATGTCCCGAGTAAGGTAACCTGATTACCGTCAGAAAAGTCGAGATCAAACTTGAAGATTAGATAGACCTCGAGATTCCGTACCGAAAAGGCAAGGTAGTTAGACATCCTGTTTTTGTGCCGAGCCGTTAGGAGGCAGAATCAACAGGTAACTTTGGCGACGAACTGTAGGTAAACATTGTGAGGCTGGGAACAAGAGCTAACGTAGGAATGTTTGCTGGAAGCCTATAATTTATGATTATAGCAGATTTGTTAGGTGCAAACGTTTTTTTTTATGGATTTTTATATCGACATTTTTTGTTTTAAAGGTGGCAACACAGATTAGGTCATAAGGCCAATGAGGAGTATAGCAGTATTATGTATTATCGTATAACATAATTTTTTTTTTACTAATTGTGATTGTTTTTAAAAACAAGGTACAATGTTTGTTTTTATTAAATTTTGACGTGTAATTTAACATTATGAATAATAATGTACACTAATAATTAATCTATAATTAATATTATTTATTTAATAATATTATTTCAATGTGCTTTTAAATTCATTAGCAGATTAGATCACATATAACACGGCGTTGTGTAGGCAATTCAAGTTCAAAGTAACATCCGTAGAACCAGCAACGTGGACTTAAGAAAGTAACATCCGTAGAACCAGCAACGTGGACTTAAGAAAGTAACATCCGTAGAACCAGCAACGTGGACTTAAGAAAGTAACATCCGTAGAACCGGCAACGTGGACTTAAGAAAGTAACATCCGTAGAACCAGCAACGTGGACTTAAGAAAGTAACATCCATAGAACCAGCAACGT